>VXBR01008118.1:1911524-1950570 GCA_013400215.1 Cisticola juncidis
TGGACCGGGCAGGCGGGAGCGTCCGGCCCCGCCAGCACAGCCGGGGTCGCGATCGGGCTTCTCGGTCCTGAGGAAGTATCTCCACGCAGGTTTCCAAACCGCGTGGTTAACTCATGCCAGAATTGTTACAATTATGGGCTGAATGAAACAGGGGTTTTCTAAAGTATGCTGTGGGCATCTCTCCGTCTGGGTGGGACCTTGACTGTCCGGCTCTGAAGAAACCTGTGGCACAGGGAAGGTTGCAGATGCACGATGGGGAACACAGTGGCAGCAGCCGCAGGAAACCCGAATGTTAAGTAGGCCCCAGTGGTTTGCCTTTCAAAAGTACGCCGGAGAATGGAAGGTGGGCTGTCTGGCTCTGTACAGCCTTTTCGGGGATGGGTTGCTGTGAGGCAGGTAGATTCACACTGCTGGCAGGTCAGGAACACTGTGTTGCCATCCTAAAATGAAGGACAGAATTAACTCGTATGTCAGAGACAACATTGCTAGATTTTATATTATGTTAGAAAGAGTCAAGTTTGGTAAACCTTTCTTCTAATTGAGCTCTTGTTTTGTAAGTGTTAATGTCTGTTTTTTAACTTTTCAGACACCATATGTGATCAGGCATATTTTTTGCCATGTACCCAGTACATTATATTCTTGGTATATGTATTTAACACACGTTGTTAGTATTTGAGACTTACCCTTTTCAAAGGAGAGTTTGAAATCTAGACTAAAATGTTAGAGATGGTATAAGGCAGAAAGAGTGTTGGTTAGTGCAACAGTTTGGTGGTAGGACTAATCCTCACTGGATTTGGCAACAAATGCCACCATCCTTCTGGTTGAAGGAGGTTGGGATATGGGTTACTCTCTTCAAGACTCTGGAAGTTGGGAGACTTTTAAAGAGGAGTGTGTCCGTGTGAATAAAAGTGGCCTGTTCTTGTACTTGTCTACAGATTGTCAGGAGCAAATCCATACAATTGAGGGTGATTACAGAGACAAAGGGGCCAGAAAGTCAAACTCTGCAACAGCCTCAAGACTGGATTTAAAGACCCACAGATGTAGTGAAAATATTGTGATCACAGAAAATAGTTTTTCCAATACCAAATTCTGATTCAAAAACTACGAATGAAACTCATCCTAAATGGAAACATGAGGAAGAGAGATGGATGGAATAATTCATATGTTGCAATATATATATAATCTTTGAAAGAGTAGTAGTTATTGAAAAGCAATATAACAACATGTGAGTGTGGATTGTTTTGTATTAGCAGGCAATCAAAACCAGTCGGTCCTACATGGGTTGGTACTGGGAATTTTACTGGTCTGTATTCCATCAGCTGAGATCTGGAATATGTTCTCCAGTAATAGTGCCAGGTTCTCGTTGTATTTATTAAGGGTTATCATAAATATGGACAAAACAGTCCTGAAGGCCCATCCCAACTAATCTCAGGGAAGCAGTACTGAGACAAGCCAGCTTTAGTGATCTTGGTCAATTTAATGTGCAAAACACTCTGCCATGGAGCTTGCAAATAGTGTCACTGGTGCAGCTGATGTCTCTGCAGAACTTGGATGGTTGGTAATAGGTAGAGGCAAATTAGGAGCCTTGGTAGGCCAGCCACACCCCTAGGAGAGCTCAGAACAAGAAGGAAGGTAGATTGGCAGATACCATGAAAGAAGGCTTTCTTCATCTGTGTGCTGGAGTCTTGGCAGCGCCCTCTGAGACAAGAGATAATGATTCAGTTCACAGTAATTTTTATTTCAGTGATCCGTAGTGAAGTGATAAGTCATGCCCTTGAGACTGGGGCTGTAAAAGGCCTGGGAGTGGTATTTGTTTTCTGTCCATGGCCAGTAAGGAGAGCACTGGTGGAGGAAGAGCGTGCAGGCTTCTCAATCCTCTCACCACTCTGGGCTCAGCCGGGGCTGGTCCCTGTCCAAGGCCATGTGTTTCCTGCTGCAAACGTGTGGTGCTCAGGGGGAAGCCCTGCTCCTCTCACAGGTGTTGGGAGCACAGCTATCCTATTGACTTCAGCAGGATAATAATAATGCAATCAGTGAAGCAGCTTCTGTATTATTTATTTTGCCATTAAATTCTCATTCCTATGCCCTCTCTCTGACAGTTTTCAATATGCTGTAGGCAAAGAACTTACTGTCAGCTTCCAAGATTAAATAATCATTAAGATGAATGAAGTAGTTTATAGCTCTCAAAGCTGCTGTTCACAAGGAGGACTTGTGTAACCCTTGTCACATTGCTACACTGGTTCGTGTGTATTTTTCCAAATTTCTCTTTGTAAGGAGGAGAGTTAAATCCAGCTTTTAAATAAATACTCTTTTAAAGGCAATTGCTCTGAATTAAGGCAAAATATTAGTATAGAAAGAAGGTATACATTGAGCCTGACTAATATGTTATCACACAGTGGGAGCTCCACAACAGGAAAACTCCCTGTCAAACCACTTCTGACAGCTTAATGCACCTAACTTTGCTAACACTGACTTAATTTGGAAGAGACCTGATTTACCCAAACACATAGCTACTTTTTAGCATGAGCGTATGCCTTTTCTCTACAGGTAGTTTTCCAAGGGTATGAGTTAGGACTATTTTTTGTGTTTGTTGCAAATGGTATTAACTGGTATTACCTACAGCTAGGTAATGTGTATCATCGTTCATTATTTGGATACCTTTACGGTGCAGCCGCCTGCAAATGAGCAATTGAGTTTTTACTCCTTAGATCTTTGACCTCAGGGTGAACAAATAGCAGTTGAGGACTTCAGGACAAAATCAGCTCAAAACACTTTAGAAGGTGGATGGTCAGTATGGGGACATACTCAGGTTTCATTTGTAGACTTGTGTAGTCTCTAGTTTCATGGATTTTCTTTCTTGACCTATATTTTTTATATACTGCTGCACAATTGTTTATAACACACAGAGAAGGACCTGCTTCTAAGCAGACTTAAATCATCTGATGAGTCCTTGTGTTCCTTGTGTGACGGTAAACTGGTAGTTTATCTGGGGCAAGGGGCAGGGGAGGAAGGAGAAACACACCACAGATTTCACCTAAGCTTATCTTGCAAGCTTGACACTCTGAATATTATTCCTTTCAAAAGCATCTTGTTCTGTACAGATGCTAGAGAAAAGAAAAAAAAATAGAAACAAAAAACTTAATTTATACAAAGAGGTTTAAATTTCATCTTAATGGAGCAATCTTGCTTTTGTGCAGCTAACAGGAAAGTTCCTGTTCTTAGTAAGTGGAAAACTTTTCCTTGCACAGAAGAAAGGGGAGGAATTGAAAACATGATGAGGCGGAGAGGACCAGAGGTTACAAATTACAAAACGCAAGAGCAATTGTAGACATTGAGAGGTATGTTAATCTCTTCATTAGCAGAAGGATAGCTTGCAGATTGAGAGGCCTTTTAGCAGTCTTTATACAGGAGCCAGGTTTTGCATTTTCACTGGGGCAAAAGCAAATGGTATAGTGGATTTACAGGATAAAGCCGAGAACAAAATGCTGTGGTTGCTGATCTCCGTGTATTCGGGGTCTGTGTTGTGCCAGAAGTGTATGTGGTGGTTATTTAAAAAAAATCAGAAAATAAAACACATAAAGTAAAATAATGAAATCTGTCTAGATACAACATTTGTATACACTATGTGAGGAGTTCTCTCTGTTAAAAATTACACAGCAAAGTCAATGCTGCCACAAGGCTGTGGCATGGCTTAGGAAGTTTAACAAATTCATTGAGATACACATGAATTATTCTGTGTGTGTAGAGTATTTTCTGGACACAGTGCTCTATGCTTTGTTTTTGTCATCGGAATCTAAGGCCTTGCCCATGGGGCAGCACGGACATTTCAGCCTGTAAAACACCCCCCCGCCAAGGTCTGCATGATATTAAACCATGAGGAGATGGGCTGACCTCCAGGACTCTTCTGGATATTCACCTAACTACTACTGCAAAAAAATTTGCAATTTGTCCACTGCAATTAGAAAAAAATCTACGCATTTATAATAGACTGTGGGACTGTGCCCTTCTTCTCAGGGCCAGCCTGGGTTCTGGTGAATCTCATGTTAACACCTTCTCTCCTTGCCTAATGTAAGCATCCCTCTCCAGGTATGAAAATGTCCAGGAGGGAAGGAGTCAGTCAAATAACATTTCTACTTTCAAGTAGTTCTGAGCAAGTAGCTAAGCGGATATCATGACTGAATATTTCCTTAATACTTTAAGGCAAACATGATGCAAGAATCAGGGGAAAAAAAATTCTGATAGAAGAAACAGTTTAACTTGCCCTGGCACAGGTCATTGCCTGCACCCATACGGATGAGTTGGAACCATATAGTGTCATTATGTAATTACACTGGTAGCAAAAATCCTCATGGGGGAGAGACCATAAATATTCTTAGACTTTAAGAACATGGAAAAGAAATTACAGGCAATAAATTCTGTGAGAGAAAACTAAACTGCAACAGGATTCAGGACTTTTGTCTT
The DNA here is from genome assembly GCA_013400215.1 of Cisticola juncidis. NCBI lineage: Eukaryota > Metazoa > Chordata > Aves > Passeriformes > Cisticolidae > Cisticola > Cisticola juncidis. The sequence continues at coordinate 1,915,986 of VXBR01008118.1, forward strand.
TTCGGCAGCCAGGAACTATAGGCCTTGTCTGGGTGGGGGTGACAGCAGGGCCCTTCCCAGCACTGGTAGAGAATGTCTATGGGATAATTGGATGCTAAGAGGCAGCCTCATTCACTGCAACAGCAGCAGTTGGGTGTAACTCTAATGAGACTCGTATAGGGGATGAATGTGCACTTTTCATCACTTTAATTGCTGTAACCTATCCAATCATGTCACCTATTATGATGTAATTATGAGATCAAGTTGAAGACTAATCATTTGTCCCACTGCCACATATTTTGCAGTTTCTCACAGCTGCTCGGTAGTCTTAGGTCATAATTTTTCATACTTTCAAGGAAAAAGAAATAAAGTTGCTAATCATCTGGATTTTGAAGACAAACAGCCAAACATGCTATGCTGGTGTTAAGAAACATGGGGCAGAATGTTTACATTTAAACATATTGTTTTAGGGTTGCCTTGAAAAATATTATCAGCTAGACATTCATGACACTTTATCAAAACAGAGCCTACTATTTTATAACTTACTAGTTGGCAGCATCCTTGGTCATTGTCAGTGACAAAGTTCCAATTGTTTTTACAGGTGTCTTAAAGAGTTTTTGTGTTTGTGCAAGGTATTAGTCCTCATACTTTTAAAAAATGTCAATTTTTGCCCGTTAATACATAGGTAGCATGTAATTTTTTGCTGTAGCATGTTTGGGATTTCCAAGAGGGAGTTCATAGCTGAATTTGCACTGTCTGCATTTTTTTTTCCATGGGAAACAAGTAGTCCTAATAATTTACTCATGTTTATGAGGTGGTATCCAAGCAGGAGCTAAGAAATTACTTCTGCAAAATATGAAGCAATCCAGCGGTCACTTCCAGGAATAACCAATTATACTTGAATCACATGTCTTTTAAATAAAGTTAGCAATTGCTCTAGTTATAATCTTTCCCAAAAGGTGCAGAGTAATGGGAGATGAATGCAAGTAAGCAGGGCTTGCTAATTTCTAATATAGACAGTGTGCCACATATGAACACTGGAGAGAGCAGTTTATGTGCTGGTTTATGGATCATGATATCCCTGGCTGTATAACTAAGAGAGCAGAAAGCAAATACAAGTATGAGCTGAGTGACCCGTTGATTTAAAAGAAGTCATCCAGTTTACTCCAGATCTAGCTCATCTTCCCAATTTCAAGTGCTCATGCCATGTTGCAGTTTTCTTCCATGTTATGATATGAACTCAAGCTGAAAGTCCCAGGAGGTGAAAAGTAAGACCTTCTTTTTCTTCAGTTCATTTGTTACAAGAGAGAGAGATGGGCATCATGCTTATTAATTTAACAATTATGATGTGTGGGACTGTGGTCCATCCCCTCTCCCTGTGCTCTATATAGGCCCTGTGGAAGTCTGCACAGAAGTAAGTCAGTTATACATAGAGGAAGCATAGCTCATAAATCTGCAATAATCATTATGTATGGAGAAAAAGCTTCTTGTGCAACTTTTCTGCATAGCATTGTGCCACTAGGCCAATGAATCACAAGGTCAAATTCTTGTAATTCATACTGTCACAGCTGTGGATCATCACTGTATATGAAGTTTAAGGATTCAGTGTGAATTCCTTTGGAAACCTATTTATTAAATGTAAAAGCCTGATCAAATCTGTCTCTGTAAAAAACTTATTGCCTTTTTTCAAATAATTAGAAAAAAGTGAGTTTGAGTGAATATTTTCTCATATTTCAGTTACTTCAATTATACTAATTTTAATGTACTACTGTGCCTGTTTATGAAACACAAATAATCAGACCCTGCTTTAGGTTCCTTGTCAAAGATAACTGCACAACAGAGAGTAAATATGGAATGTTGGTGAACACTCAAATCAGTTTTGAACATTCCTTCTTCATAAGATAAAATAAGATAAAAGATCAATAATTGAAATTTGTTGCCACCTAAAGTTAGGTTTGTGTGGACAGTATAATTTCGCAGATATTCCTTCCCAAAGAACAACTTCTCACTTTCTTTTGTCTTCTTCTTTTCATTAAAGACACTATATTCTTAGTTATGTCAGACATGCCAGTGGTTGTTCTTGGCCCCAGGGTTCATAAAGTCCTTTTTCTAAATGTGATATACATAGCTGCACTTGAGTTAGCTCTGCCTCCAGGACTTAAATTCAGCCTGTATTTTAATTTCTTTCTCTACATCCAGTATGGCATTTGTCCACCAAAATCAGTTGTTCTTACCCTCCTCCTTTGAGCATGATGAAGGTTTTGGTGCAGGGTGGTGGGGTTGGGCTGACTGTCCATGCAGATTCAGCCTGGGCACGTTGTGTTCCCACACTAAGCATTATCTATTTCATACACATTTGTCCTCAATAGCTTAAAAAGTTTGAATGAACCCTTCATGGCTTCATTCACCAGTGAGTGAACAGCACTGAGCATCTGGGAACAAGAAAACCTTCACATGACATGAGCAGCCGTAGCAGAGAGCAGCTGTTGATGGCCAAAGTCCCTGTACCAACCCCCATCAACCAGCCACAGTTCCTCATGTGCCCAGAGAATCAGGCAGCTTCTCAGAGGAGATGCCTTGGGACAGCTGGGATTAGTCTGGCACAAAAGGATGCAGGATGCACACTTAGAATGCCAAATGGTGAGCAAGGTGGTGGTGCAGTCAGCCACAGCTAAGACTGTTATCAGCTGCTCCAACCAGGCCAAAACTAGCCCGGGTAATAATTACCTCTTCTCTCTCAAGAAGACCTGAGTCCCTGCAGTTTGTGGTTTTCTCATGCAGCACCCTGCTCATGAGGGATTTACAATGACTCAGCACCTTTTCAGGAGTTATCATAATCTTTTAGGCTCAGACTTCTGCTATCTACACTTGAATACTGTACCATCTAGGCATTTATAGGTATTTGACTTACTGTTTCAATAAGGAGGAGCATGGTATATAAATCAATCATTGGGATTCATGTTAGCATGTGGAACTGTTTTCTAGCTGACTTTGTAGCTTTTATTTGGTAAAGAGAGTGAGCAAAGGGATTTTGATTCATTCTCATGGCATTATCTGATTCCTCTCCCATACTCCCACCAACATGCTCCTATTGCTAGGGATCTAGAGAGGCAAATCCTATCCTCTAAATAAGGAGGAGCAGGAAGCCCAGCTGCTCTTCAGCTTCCTCTGAAGCAAACCACTCTGGAGCACATGAACATAGTTTCACACTGGCTTCTGCTGGTTGCAGCCTGGGTTTGGTGGACCACAAACCTTCACGTACTTCCTTGCATCTTATGCCTGTGTCTTGGTTTGCAAAGACAGGTATCTGTCCGGGAAAGCTGGAGTTTCCCTTGGAATGGAGAATGTAAAAACCCCTCCCTCCAAATTGTTACAATTTTGTAATTACCAGTTTTCAGGCAAAAATATGGGAATGGAAATAACAGTTGTTTACTAGGAATATAAAAAAAACCCGCAAATGCAGTAGTACAAAAAAGTAAACAAGCAAACAAACAAAAGTCCTAGAAAACTCTGACAGAGACATGACCTGACACCCTGTTGTCAGGGTGTTGGAAGCAGTCCAAAGAGGTCTTCCTGGAGTAACAGATGTTGTTCTGTGAAGTAGAGATGATCCTGCAGAGAAAAAAGGGTCCCATGCTGGTGAGATGTGTCTTCCGCCAAAAATTCAGTAGAAAACCTGCTATCTTGGTGTTTGGGATTGCAGGTTTTATGCCTGTGGAAAGGCTTTGGCTCCTCCCACTGGGTGAAGCATCCCACAATGGAATGATGCAATGTTGTCAGTCATGTGAGAGGCCTTAAATGGCCCATTCACAGGTGATGTCCCTCAGAGCAGGGGGGATGGAGGAGGAGATGAGAAGGCACTGCCTTGTCTTGTATTATCAGTTGTCCCATTAACAGAAGGCATCCGCCCTCTACCCCCCTAGAGTTACAAGAGATAAAGAACAATATCTTCCAACCAGTTTCAACATTTTCTATGAAAATAGAATATACATTTTTGGTTACATTTTTTAACCCAAGACAGCCCAGTATTTTTTCTGGATATTCCTTGTTCTATGTTACTGTCCCAGGATTTGTTGTTGTTGTTGTTGTTGCTTTGATCTGTAGAATTATGTTAATACAGTAAAATAGCAAACAGTGAAGCAAAGGAAACAAAGCATGACAGAGATACCATAGGCAGAAGATAACAGTAACATTTGCAGACAGCCATTCTACCAAGTGAAGGCTAACTTGTTGTTACATAAAGGAAATATTTATAGCTGTTTTGTTTTACTAGTCTTATAAAGACACACTTATAGACAATTTCTCATATGTAGTACATTTATCTGAAAAACTTGTGTGAAAATGCAGTAAACTATTTTTACTGGCATATAGACATTGGAGTACATGGGCACTCACTCCACTAAATGAAACGTTACTGCTTAGTAGTCCTGTTTGGGCAGTCTTTTTCTTCAGATTAGTTCTTGGACCTGATCTAAAGTACCTTGAAATTACTGGGGGAGCCTCTGCTGACAGCAGTGCCAAGTGCTCCTTTGCTTTCTAGATTCTGATGCTGTGATATTTCAAGATGTTGCTGTATCCATGGCTCTTCACTGTGCTCAACTACTGCAGCTTGCAGAGCAGTGGAAGACAGCATGTGTCCGCACCTCATTTAAGCTGCTGTTAGGATGGGTATCTGCCACTACACTCAACTGAGAACACAAATGTCCAGGGAAGTTAAAGGATATGGTCTTTACTTAATCTTTGGATTACTGCAAAAGGGCACATTAATCATTTTTCAGAGAATAGTCTTTCTCTGGTTTGCAGTTTAGTAGAAATCCAAAACATGGCTGGAAAATAAATTTTTAAAAAGTCAACAAAAAACCCCAAACAAACAAACAAACAAACCCCCCAAAAACCCACCAAAACAAAAACGAAACAAAACAAAAACAAACAAAAAACCCAAAAAACCCCTGCAACCAAGCCAGAAGAATCTTCTCAGAAATAATTGTTTTAGTTATTGTTTTAAAATAATTCATTCTCTTATATCCATTTTGGTATAGAGAGTTCCTGTTTTTAATGCATCCCTTTCTTCTTTGAGCACCACTGAGTCCTTTCAGCCTTAGAAAAGGCTTATCATTGTGTTTGTGCGTATAAGTAATACTGGAAAAATAATGTACTTTCCATAAACCAATTTAGATCTTTAATCTTGGGAGCATAAACATATGAACCTGTATGACATCCCCTGTTTAATGTTTCTCCTGTCTTAGCCTGCTTTACATTGAGGTAGTGCTTGTCATTACAGCTTAAGCATGTCATTGTTCTGCAAATCTTTTAGGAGTCCAGATGCTCTCACAATTAAACGCCACCTCTTGCTACTTGTGTTATCATAATGCAGAGAGAGGTCACTGCTCTGTTGTGCCAGATCACATTCAAACATGTCATGAGCAGCAGACCCTGCTCCCCAGGCTTCCCTCTATTAAGGGACAGTGATGATGTATCAGACCTAAATTTAGTTAACAATAGCATCTGTTAGAATAAAGGCTCAAACCAGCTGGGTCAAAGGGTTCCTTTCTTTGCCTTATTTCCCCTCTTCCTGGAGCTCACCTGATGTTGTGTTGAGCTAATTCAATTTGCTGAGGTAGTAGAACATTTTCTTGACAACAAGGTGAATGGCTTTCTGCTGTGCTGGGGACCTGAATTAGCTCAGTGGAGGATCAAAACAGCACCAGAGCTGGTGCAAGGGTGAAGGAGGGATCCCCTGCTTGGGCAGGGCAGGAAAACAGGTCTGGGACCATGGCAGGGAATGTCAGGGCTGATGTCCTTCACAGGTGATAAATCCCCCACTGGCAGTGTGCGGATGTAGCCCTGTCTGCCTGTCCCCTCCTTGCTCTGGCATCTGCCTGACTTCTCAGTACAGAAAACTTCCTGAGGAAGGAGACTTCCCTCAGCTGGAAGGAAATTTCCTCAGTAAAAGAAAATTAAAAAGCTGGTTTAACACCCAAACCACCATCTTGCAGTGATTCTGACAGCATGTCTGTGTCAGCTCGAGGGTAAGCACATATGGCTGTGGGCAGATAATACTTAGGCTGTTTAAAAGCATTGCAATTAATTTAAAATCAATACATCTAAATTCAAGTGACTGCTGATGCAGTCAAAGGAGTTGGCAGACTCAGTTCAGTGGCCTTTGAGATTTTTGGATGATCCCTCTGGCTCCCAGCTACTGGTCCAGAGGGGCAGGGGTTCCCTTGCTCTGGGGTGACACCTGCCAGCCAGGCCCTGAGGGCACACCTGGGATGGGCTGGCTCTGTCCAGCTGCTCTGGGCTCCCCATGCACCCAGGGACCAGGGCCCCATGCCAGCCCCTGAAGCCATCAGCCCCTGCCCAGCATCAGGGCCACTCTCCAGCCCTGGGCCCACATCCCAGCCTTGGCTTCTCTGTGCCCAGGGAGGTGCCTTGTGGCAGCCCTGGCCGCCCTGCTCTTGTCTGGGGGTTGGATGGGCACTGCCCTGGGAACCCCCTGCCATGGTGCCAAAACACTGCTAGTCCTGGGTGACATCTGGGGCTCCCTGCAACAGGAGGGTGTCACTAGGGACCTGTGTCTAGGGAATGGGACCAAGCCCTGTGTTCCCCATAGCAGGGAGTGGGCACACAGCTGAGGAGCTCAGCAGGAGTGGGCCCTCATCAGGTTGGTCTGAATTTGGGAGCTGTGGAGCTTTGCTCAGGTCATTCCCTGTACCCAGAAGGGCAAGGAGCAGACCTGTCTTAAGTCATGGCAGCTGTTGGTGTTCCAGAGGGGTTTGAAACCCTTGGAGGATAAAGCCTGAAGCTGACTGGGCTGCTTGTGGTGCTGGTGCATGTTAACGTGTTGAGACCAAGTGTTGTCTTGCCCACAGCATTTACCTTTTTAGCTGTTGCTGCAGGAAAGGATGTGCTGGATTACCATCACCAGGATTTCTCCTGATGGCAGATCCCAGCTAATTATGGTTTTCCCAAGGAGTGTTCCCTCAGAAAAGAAGGGATCAGATGCATCTCCAACTGTTTGCAACAAGCCTGTGTTTTAGATAATATCCTTAATTGTTTTTCCCCTGTCCTATGAGGAGATTTTCTCTTGATTTGTGGAGAAAGGGATCTCCTTGTTCCTGTGGACCAGTGTCAGTGCCTGTACCCAGGGGTACTGCTCAGTCAAGGAGAGGAGATGGGAATTTACGGGGTGGGGAGAAGGACTGGGACTCTAGATGCCTACTGGAAGGTCAGTGAGCAGTACATCCTAACAACAGCACAGCAACACACTTTCTTGGGCTGGTGATTGAAATGGTCAAATCCAGTCCCAGTTAATTCCTGTCTCCATAGTGGGCACTGTTGCTTCTCAATCTGTAAGGAACTCAAAGCAGATGGGCTCTCTCCTGGGTTGCTGGATAAGCAATTTCTTTTTATGGAACTACTGGGAGATGAAATGTTCAGGTATTTGGGAATGCCATGGAAACCAGGATATGTTAGAGGTAGAGACTTTTATGGGAGATGTTTATGCAAACTGAACATCTGACTGTTCTGAAGATCTTTACAAAGGTTGTGTAATCTGCATTACTGCTTCTGCACTTTTTGTCTTTTTCTCCTAATCTTGATTTTATATCTTCTTACACACTGATCAACATGCTCAGAGTGGTAAGTCACTCCCTCTGTGGTATGAAATCTTCTTTCCTTCTGTTTCTCTCTAATACCCTTTGCACATCTTTTTCATGCAATCCTCTCCAGACATCCTGCATCAGGCCATTTTACACTTACACTGTGACACTGCCTTCTACTTACTTATGTTGAAATTTAGTTTTCTTCAAATTTCAGACAGCACATTTAATTAGTAATAATCAGGAGATATCTAATAGATAACACTGTTGAACATATCACCAAATAGCTTTGAAAATACCTTGCCAACTCATCCTCTTTAAAGCAATACAAAAAGAAGTGCAAGAATTTACCTACTTAACAGCAAGGTTTTTATTGTCACTTTCTGCTCATTGTCTCTCCTAATGTTGTGTATGATGATCACACAAACATAGTTTAACAAGCCCTAATATATTATTTTTCTTTTAGATTTGAACTTTTTAGCAATGTATTTATATATTATATTTATCCATGTTACCCTTTGACATTCCTTACATTTTCTATCCTGGCCTAGCTTTTACATCTCTTCCTGGTAATCTCCAGAGCTCAAATTTGCCTAGTCTGAAATCCATCATTGTGCATCGTTTAATGAGACATTTCTCCAGTCATCATTACTGCAGATCAATAGAAGCAAATCCCTGTCTCCTGACTGGTTTAGCTAAGAATCTCATGCATGACTGTCTTTTCAATTTGATCCAGTTTAACAGTCTGTTTCTCCCCCCCCTCCCCAACCCCACTTCTCTAATCTGCAGAGATAGATATAAATCTTGAGCCAGACTCCAGGGGGTTTCTCTTGTATGGCCTTCCCTCTGTTTGTGCACAGCACTCCCTGACGGACTGGCTGCAATTGCCAGACAAACAGCTGTCTTAGCAGTTGAATTAACAAATAAAAGGGGAAGGAGGGAGGCCAGGGCAGTGGAGGGAAGCTTTTTGCCCTAAGGGTCCTTGTTCACTTACTTTACTAAGAAATTCAAAATCTAATGGGGGCCCATTGCTGGAGGGAAAATGAGAATAATCTATGATCATTGAAAAAGAGTGAAAATCCATCATTACTTAGTGAGCACTTCATATCAGCATATCTTTTCAAGATGACCTCCCCAAGACAAAGAAGGTAGGAACTGATAAGTAAAAACTGAGATTTGCCTTTTCATTTCTCTGCCCTGTAGGCTGGTTGAGGGATTAAGAGTCTCTCCTTTCTCACCTCTCCCATTTTTCCTTCCCATCAGGACATGAATGGTAGTCTATCTTCAAGGAATTTTTAGTGCTATGTGACTGGACACAAACAGCCCAGATTAGACACAAACATCGGTGGCTTTGAGTGTCCCCCTGCCTGCCTCCTCTGCCATCCCGTGTTCAGTTTTTGTTGTCCTGCTGTGTGCTGCCTTTTTGTGAAACTGTGCAAAGATTAAGTGGCAGCACATAGACAATTGTTTCACTTGATGAGATTTTAGGTGCCTGATTTGAATGTGGGAGGAGATTAAAATCAGGTTGCTGGAGTGGCTATTACATTGACTTGTTTGGCCTGCCTTTGTGATGGGGGTTGCTGTCACAAGGGCAGGAATGATGGCACGGCTCCAGGTCTGGATCAGCTGGGAGCTGACCATTTGAGAGAGTTTGTCCTGTACTATTAAAATGAGCTGAAGTTGCCATCAGTTTATGTTAATGTGTTGGGCTGTAACCTTTTGGCAGCCCAGGAGGTGTTTCCCAGCTGATCTTTCTGGCTGTATGTGCAACAGCCTGTGACTGTGCACTGGGGTGAATGGTACAGGGGCTGCCAACCCACCTTGAGCCAATAATTCTAATCATCTGCTGTAAGCGCAGCAAAGCACTAAAGCTCTGTGTCTTCCATCCTTAGTTGACTTATATTAAACTATTTGTGCATACATATGCACAGTCATGTGCATGTTCATGTACAGGAAAGGTTTGTCTTTATGGATCATGAGAATTTCAGGTATAAAGAAGCTGTTAGTTACTTGCTTTACTGGCAGTAATAATGTACATGTTTCTCCTCAAGGTGTGATAGACCTTATTTGTTGCTATCAAGGCTGACCATTTGTCTGTACATAGGTCTATTTCTCTTAAAAGAGACTCAAAAGAGCTTGAATGAAATCCATAATTTGTAAAGAGCTCTGATATGTACTTCTGTCCTGGTAGGTAATATAGATCAAGTTTTCTTTGCTCTGTTTTTCTCTTCATTCTCAGTCTTCTGCCTTGCAGATATGTTGGTCTGCAAGCACATCTTCCTTTTGCTGTCTTTGTCTCTGTTTCATAATATAATAATATAAAGGATTTGGCATTCTATTAATGATATCTCTCAAAATTTAGATCCCTAGTTCCATGTCAGGGTGCAGTGTTGTGGAAGGGATCTACTTAAAAATTACGCTTAATCCTTCATCATTTACGGATATTGCAAACAGTCCTTTTTAAAGTTTGGCTTCTAAAGCCCATTATTATTCTCTTCTTGTAGAATACCTGAAATTCAGATTAAAAATTCAGAATGTCAAATGACTCTTACTGTTTGCTCTCCCAACGTGTTCAAAGGAAGGTAAACAAGAAAGGATATTCCAGTGCTTTTTTTCCTTGAAAGTCGTGGTTTATGGGATGTTAGAGTGACACCTGGTGGAAAACCGTGTTGGAAGTTTAAGTAAAATTTCTGTGTCATTTGAATAGTTCGTTTGACCAGTGTCTTTAATGTTACTATTTTATTAACTAACTGTAATGGTTGGAGCCCGTTTCTGCGAGGCATTTGTGCACTACCCCTATATGAGCGTGCAAAGGTTCACTGACAAGAATTATTCCCATCAGTAACAGCCAAGCTTTCCAGTTACAAAGTATTCATTATGTGTATTTGATAGTAATCAAATTTCCTTGACCAAAAAGCCAAATACTGTTTGTTATTGTTATAGTGCTGTGGACTTTTTCTTCAGATTTCAAGATGAACCTTGATTACATTCCTCACCAGGTTCTTAACCTGGTGGAGTCACTGTCCCTGGAAGCATTCAAGAAACCTCTGGGCATGGCATTTAGTGCTATGGTTTAGTTGGCAGGGTGGTGTGCAGACAAAGGTTTGACTCAGTGATCTTAGAAGTTTTCTTCAACTATAATGATTCTACAATTCTCCGTTTCTCTTCTCCCAACGCTTTCCCCTATATATCCTGAAAAAAAACCTTAGACATCCTAACAACCAAACAGTTCCTTGAAAAAAAACCCAAAACAAATAAAAAAAGGCTGACTATTTAAATGTCATGAAAAGATTTTTTTTAAAGTTTGTATTTAGGCATATTTTTTACCTGCACTACATCTAAATTAGTAATTTAAGCCATGCCAGCCAGAATTCTTAATCCTGAATGACCATATAGATCAATTGCTGAACTCTGTCTGATTTTGATCCACATCAGCACTAGCCCAAGTAATATCCAGTAAAAGACTGGGTTACAGTATATCTAAGAGCCATTGCCCATAGGTATTTCAACTGTGCCAATCCTTTCTTGGATTATGAGAGATTTTTAAAGTGTGGATGTGGGTTAGCCCGTGCCACTTGCTAGGATATTGATGTGAGTACATTGAATTTACTGGTATAGACCTAAAAGTCCTAGAGACCAAATCCAGAAGGTCCTATATGTACTAACTATCAAAGCCAAAGTTCTTTGCCTCAGGAAGAAATTGCAGCCTCCATCTGCCTGTCACCAGTTTCCTCTTCAGTGTTGCTGGTCATGTGAGCTCTGATGAAACTTCTTCAGCCAAGATGAGCTGGATTAGCAGAGACCTACTATTTAAGCAGTCAGACTAAACTGGCTTATTTTGGCTGGATCTAAGGAGCTCCTTCTGGAGCAGCTTTGCTCATGGGCTGGAGTGGGGGCAGCACACTCCTGGAGTGGAGAAGTGACAAGTAAATTGGGTAGGAATTCCCTTCTACCTGCATGGCTGAAAACCCTGAGCTGAAAGCAAATCTCACCCTAGATGAGCCTCCCTCTCATGTGGAAGTTCCCTTGAGTAGTGGTGAGGAGACTGAAAACATTCACAAGGAAACACCATAGTGCTTCCCAGGGCAACTGGAAGAAAAGGAAGGAAGCTGGTCTTGAAAGCCTTTCCTTCCTTGGAATGCTTTGAGCCTTGTGCTTCTCGATATTCATTGTCTGTCTCCAGCCTGGCTTTCCCTTTCCTCCTGCCATAGTGCATTTATTTCTTTCACTTCATGGACAGAACAGCATAGGGGATTTTACTAGGGCCTGAGCCAGAAAAAACAGCATCAGGTTAACACAAATCAATGCACCTCTGCTGTTGCTGGGTTAGTGTTGACCTGGTTCCCAGCCTTTTATTGCATGACTGCAGAAATGTTTCATTGGCATGTGAATGGGGCTTGGGAAGGTGTGGTGGAAAAGCAAGTACCCTTCCTAAGTACCAATAACAGGATGTGCTAGCCTCAACAGATCATCAGATTGTTATACTGTTTATAAAATAGCACATTTGATTTATAATGAGTAATGCACATGCACAAAATGACATAGCATTTGTACACATACACATACACATACACATATACGTGTGTGTGTGTGTAAACTGGATTGATTTTCTACTACACAATTACTCTGTGGATATCTCTGCTGGTACAGCTCAGATGTGCCACAGACCAGGATCTGGATGTGCCTTAAGCCTGACTTTTCACAGACCTCTTTAATGAGTCTTCGACTTTTATATAAGACTCCTCACCACTCTTTAAATCAGACACACAATTTATCTATCAGTTCATTTTATTCCATGATATGAATGCAAACTTATTTGTACAATTGTACCTCCCCATCTAGAGAACCTTTAGCAAATTGGCTGTGGTTAGTTTGTGTCTATGTTGCATCTTAAGGCAGACAGGTCTGTTCTGTGTGGTATTTTGGTGTGGAAATGGAACATTTCTAAACATTCATTCAAAAAAAGATTAATTATTTTTTTTCCATTTCTGGAAAACAAAGTTATTCATCATCACCAACAAATTTTCTTAGTTGTATCCACATACAAATATTTAGAAATAGCTTAATCTAGTCAAAATTAACATCAGGCCATTTTCCCCCACCATTTCCCAGTTTCAGTGTGGCTGGGAGCACCTGGTTAAAAGCACTGCACTTAGTTCCCTTTTTACGTTAATGATATTTGTGTAAGTAGATACACTGACTTTCATTGGTCAACTCTTTTGTTTCAGTGGCTTAATAAGAAACTATTAAATAGAGGTTGCATAACTTCAAGACAAGTGCTCCAGGAAGCTGAGAAGTTATTGAAGGAGCAGAGTGTAAACAAGGATTCAAAAAATATTTTAATGATCTGACATGCAGAAATGTCACAGGTGCATCTCTGCCACCTAGACTAAAAGGAGTTTGTATGGCCAAGTCAAGATAAACTTCAGATTAACAGATGAAATTGTTTAAGTTATGAAGAACACTTGCCTGTGGGATTTCCTGCAAAGAAGTCCTGTTGCTTTTTACTGTCTATGGATTTCTGCAGTGTACTGTGCTTTCTCAAGGAATTGTCAAAACTTATGCACAAGTAACCTGGTAAGTTTTCAAAACCTGTACCTAATCCTTTGAAATACAGATTGTTGTTATCACTATAAGAACTTCATATTACATACCAGTGTTTTCAAATAATTCTAAAGAATGTGTTTTACTAAGAGCAGGATTTGAGAATTAATGTTTAACATTTGAATTTGTAGAATCTGGTAAGGAACAAATCCCACTGCTCTAACTGCATGCAATTACTATAAATGCTAAAGACTCTGGAGGATAGGGAAGATAAACTTTTATTCTTTCAGTTTATTCACTTTACTTATTCATGTCAACCTAGTCCAGGGCTTTTGTTATATAACTGAGGAAAACTGTAAAGTCACAAGAAATTTTCTTTCTGTGACACACAGAGCTATCCTGAACTTAATTGCAGCTTCATTTTTAAGTTAGCTGGTTTAAATCGTGGATAATCCTGTAAGCACTAAAATTAGTGATCAGATTCTTAGTTTTATGCTTTCTTAATATTCCTTGGAATAGTGTGCAAGACATTGTAAGAATGCAAGACAAGCAAAAACTCTGAAATCTTAACAATTATTCTGCCTTCAGGAATTGCCTCCTTGCTTCTGTTTGCCAGAAGTGTTGATGTGTTTTAGAGCACTGTGTATCTTTGCCTTGTAAAAAGGACATTTTGTGCCTTGGTGCTAATTGTGGAAACCTGCTGCACAGAAGTATCAGTTGCTCTATTTTATTTCATACACTTGCCTGACAGTTCCTTAAAACTATTTGGAGCTCTTGCACCAGTGAAAGAGTTAATTGCCTTCTTGGATTGAAGTCTATCATGCAATGATAACTTTAATGGGGATCCTTTGATTTGAGTTTAAATTAGTTCAGAATAGGAAATATGTTGCTCTTCGTTTCAGCTTTGAAATAAATGTGATTTTACATTCAGTGAATGTATTGATTCAGGTGTGAAAAAGGTAATCTTTGAGTCTGAGAGTTATAAATCTTGTTTTTCTCCTCTGGTCTACTTGTTGTGTTCAATTATTTTTGTGACAACTTTGATCCTCATTGTTGTCACGATGTATGCAGTGTGTTGAAAATTTCTTCCTGAGAGTTGTTTTATCGAGGCTGCTGTTATCTGATTTCAGGTCAAAAATTTAAGAGCTGCTATTCAGCTTCTCTAGGGTTGTTGCATACATCCTCAAATCACCGCACTTTGGTGACAGTAATAGGTTTTGCACACTATGAATGATATGAAAAAACAAGCATGGGTTGCTGGAGAGCACTTCTGGCAGGAGACGAAGGGTGGTGGCCATCACCATATGGCTGTGTAAAACTCCTTCAAAAGGTGGCCAGACAAAAGGCATTTAGCTTGAAGGAAGGTCTTGCTGCTCCCAAGGGGTCAAAGCCACTTGGCTTTGTCATTTAAGCCAAACATTTGTGAAGCATTTGTTGTTGACTCAGTGACTCAGAACCAAATTCCTACCTCAGATAATTTGATTAGCACCAACTGATTTTGCCAATGTCTTTGTTTGATGGTATCTCTGAAATTAGTCTCAAGTGAGAAGCTACTGGTGGGTCAGTAATAAATTTCTCCAGATGAGGAAACATGAGCCAAAGGAAATTCAGTTTACAAGAAGCCAATGATTTAATATGTGTTTTAATCAAAGAATTTTGGGAAAATATTTTGATTCTTTTTAAAAAGGATATATTTTCCTATAGGAAGGAGAACTTGGAATTACTAACCTTTGCAATGTTAGTGACATCACTGGAGCGGTGAGTAATGGTTTACTTTGTTAATTACCGACATTTTATCTTCCTGCTGTTTGAATACAATGGGTACAATGATCATATTTTCAAAGCCTTCATGAAAATGTGCACAGTTGCCTGACTAGCGTAAGTCACTAAGGTGAGTGGGTAGATTTGGTTATACATTGCTAGATTTATTTAAAGAAAATGTGTAAAGAGTGATGATCACTGCTGTGAATTATGTTCACGTTTGTGATCTATAAAGTTCATAACATCACATTTTTGAGACAATGAGTCAAAACTACTGTTGCCTCCAACATGCAAATCATTAAGACTGCCTTGTTCAGTTCCCTCTGTACAGCTGAGTTGTTTATTTCATTTTCTCAGTGATTCAGTGTAAGAAAACTTAAAATTTTTGAACATTTAGAGTTCTCTAAATCTTCAAATGGTTGTGTCCGTCATGGAGGCTTAATCTGAGCTTTCCATAGGAGCATTCTTGGAGGACTTCAGCTGATTTCCTAGTTCAGATTGCAGATGCAATTCAAGCTGGTGGTGATAAATAACATAGAGAACAAAAATTTTCAGTTCCCCTGAAGTTGCTGAATAGAGTTTAAAGGCTAACTGGAAAAAAAAGATAAAAAGATGTAAAGGTATACATGCAGGCTGATAGCATGGCTGGAACCAGTGGAGAAACAGATAAAGGGGACTACAGTGGGGTTTTTGCAAGTTATGTACCAAAGAGCCACAGCGCATGCCCAAAATAAAAAGTTCAAGGCAAGATCACCTTTAATATTGAAGCATTCAGTGAATATGGGCATCAAAGACCCCTCTTGATAAACCTTCAGGACCATAACAGCACTTCCAGTAGGAGGCAAATACATGGAAATTAGTTCTAGGAAAGTGATGTTTATGTATTAGATTAAGAAATACATTTTAATGAATATGTATGATCATAGTGGATAAATACTTTGCTGTAAAGTTTCACAATACACACAGAAAAAAGGAGATGTCTTTCTGTGTGTCCTGCACAGATAAAGAATACCTGCCTTCTAATGGCTCAGATTGTGTTAGAAAGTTTTTTCCTGCCAATATCAGCATCAGTGATTATACATATTCTTTGAAGACTGGTGGAGAATTCAGTCTTCAGTATTTAACACCGAGACTAGTGGCAAGCAGCCTCTCAGCACTTGGTATCTAGTGAGGCTGGGCCATTTATGGTGCCGGGACCATAAAAGTCTGTGTTGTCATGACAATACATAGTAAGGTTGACTCACCTGTTTAACTTACTGAGTATCTTTGCTCAGTGTTATCAAGCCTTCACTACATTTTTCATGAGGCTTTGCAACACTCAGTATCAGTCTTCTGCTTCTAAAGTTGCCCCAGCTTCCCTTTAAAAAGAAAAACCTTCACAACCATTAAGTAGATGGGACAGCATAAACAAGAAACGCCCAACATCAAAACTAAACTACATAATATTTATTACTTCTCTGAAAACTCATGGTTTTAAAACCAATGTCTATTGGTGAGCCCATGTGGGAGGGCTTGTTCTGAACAGCTTTCCTCTGTGCTTTGCTGTCCTGCACACTGCATATCTGCTGCTTCTGCACAGAGAACAAGTGGTAAAATAAAGCTGGGAGGGTGGGACTGCTGGCCACATCATAGCCAGCTGAGGAAACTCATTCCCAGAACATGACGGAATTTATTTTGCTTTGTATTTGGTTTTACACTGAGAAGAGCACTATACAACATAATTCATTTACTGTAGGATCTGAGAACTCGTAATACCCATATGTACCTTTAATGCATTGCTAATGCTGGAGTATCCCCAGCCTTTACAACTCTGCTTCCAAAGTTGTTTTTAAAGCCACCCTCTGTCTTTACAGTGTACACAGGGATGTCAGTTTTGGAATGCAACCATGCAAAGCAACTGTCCACTGAAATGTGTAAGTATTACCTGAGCTTTGGCTCTATAGCACTTGTCTCCAGCCTGTCAAGTATCTTATCCAATGGCAGATGTTCAAAATCCAACCAGAGCAGTGTTTCTATGAAAAGATGTAATGTCTACATTATTTCTCAGTTTGTTATAAATTCTGTTTTGGGAAATTCATAATTCTTGTTATGCAAGTTGCCTCTAATATCAAAAGTTTCCATTGAGTTTGTCAGAATATATGTATTTTGCAGTTCATTAAGCTCAACAGAGTTTTAGACAGTGAGAATGCACTAGTGCTTTCCCAGATTTTACTCTGCTGGGGCTGTTTCAGAGTTGTGTGCAGATGTAAATGAAGCACATGGCTGTCAGTAGATTGATTTCTTGTTTTTACTAAACCAGGTGGATGAGAACTAGCATTGGTCTGGGACAACTGCCATGATAGCTTTTAAACTTCTCATTTTTCTGCATCTCTTGAACAACTGAATCTCATTCAACCTTAGCATCACTCTAATGCTGACTTTCTGTTTTTTTCAAATGTGGGTTTTCCTTCTTTCATTATTTGCCAGTGATAAGGTTTTGTAAGGTAATTTCAGCACAAGAAATTCTAATAAAATTATATTATCCATTTGAAATACTCTGTGATTATATTTATGCTAATGCCACATTTTATTAATTGTTTCTTGGCAGAACGAGACATACACTAGAGCATGTGAGGTAAGTTAAATGCCATCAGAGCAATACAAAAAAAATCACTATTTCAGTAATTCACATGTCCATACAATGCTAAGAAACACAATGTAGATACACAAACTTAAACTTATCAATTCAGGTCTAATTGTTTTATACTCCCTAACGCTGAAGAACGAGTTATGTACCTTTTCAGCATGGTGACCAAGGACAAGTTTGCATTAAAAACTACTGTGTGACAAAGAACATTGCTGCAAAGAAAGCAGACTAATGTCAGTATGATGAAACAGGACAGGCCTATGTAAACCATGTTCTGCACTCTCACAAGAGTGTTGTTCATCCAGTTTCTCATTAATTCCATCAAAGACTATCCATAGAGAATGCTTTTTAAGGCTGGTATGATACCAGCTTAGCGAGAAGTGGAAACAAAGAGTGGGAGCTAGAAGACAAAACTCTTGACTGGATAGAGAGTCTAAATGAAATAAAATGCAGTTCAGTAAGGGGCAAGATGTGGCTCTTTAGAGAAATCTCAAGTGGGGAATGCTGTGGATGGACTGGTGTTCACAAGGATGAGTATGGGTCAACAAAGTGCTGGTAAAGAGATGGACCCTTTCAGCATGAACATAGAATGTGGGATAGGATAGGATGGGGATGAGATGATTGAAGATTGTTTGGCACTGCTGAGACCTCAGGATGAAGGTTGTTCCCAGATGGAAGCAACACATTTGAAGGAGGTGCTGGAGGAGGTGGAGAGAGTCACAAGTTCCATTGGCAACCTGGAAATTTGATTGAAAGGATTTGGGGTTTGTTTTAATGCTTTTTAGTCTATCAAAATGTGGTCATGACAAAGGTTTACTAATGCACTGAATGGTGATTTTGGAGTGTAGGAACAGTCCAAGAAGTAACCAAATTACTTTTATAGAAACATAAAATGAGTGTGGGTGTTTTGTTGCTTTTGTGTTGGGGTTTTATTTTTCCTTGTCTGGTCACACAATATGCCACTAGAATATGCTGACTCTGCAAGGGCTTTTTTGGGATTATCTTTCCACTGGATCAGCTGAGTGACTTGACCATCCACATATCAGGTACACACTGTGTCACTGCATGCAGAGGATCAGGTCATTGCAGCCTGCAGAGCAAAGGAGTGGGAGAGAGAGTGGGACTTTTTCTTTGGCATTAGCTGAGTTCTGCTGCCTGAATACACCTTGGGACTGAAATCTGGTAGTATTTCTCCTTCCAGCTAGGAACAGGGGATTGCCACTGAATTTCATGGGAATAGTCACAAGAAAAGTCATCAAACTCTGAACATTGTTGATGGATGAAAGAAATATGAGGATTTATTGTTTTCAAGTAGAGCAGCTGGCAAATTTCCCTCAAAATTTAAGATTAGGAGCTTTAGCAATCCTCTTACCTCAAGGAAAAAGTGAATTTATGGTTCAGAAAAAAATCAAAAGAAAGAAAAACACAACAAAAAAACAAATGTTCAGAAATACCTGTGTTAAATGAGGCAGAAGGCACTATGAATCACCATGTAGTCTGGGGACACTACCCCTTAAAACAAATAAATATAAATCATAAATTAAAGCTCCAGTGTACACTAGATAACTTATTTCTGCTAATACCTGAATTTTCACCTGGTAACACTGGTGATAATTTACCTGGAAGTATTTTATTTCTCTGAATGTGAAAATATTGGGAAAATTTTTAAGTGCTTGCACTTGGCACTGGATGTTTAGAAGTTGTAATGTATATAGGAATATACAGCTAAGAAAGTTTTCAAATCTGTCTCAGTTGCAACTGTGTTGTTTGAAATAACATGTCTTATAGATTTCCATAGGGTGCCGGAAGTGTGTTTCCTCAAATCATAGGAAGAACAATGAGAACACTTTCCTCACTTGCCATAATTAGCTGCTTCTGAATGATCTAAAGGTTGATTACCCCTTGAAAGCTTGCTGCTGTATGGAGCAAACTTCAAGATTTTAAAGTCTGAATGAACTTGCAGAATCAAACAAGCCCAAATAAACCTCCTGCCTAGAAAAGCTCGAATCACCACTTCTCAAAAGTTTTGAATTTCCAGGAGACTCAGTCTTGCATGTAATTTTAAAGCTACTGATATCCACTTAGAACATGTTTCTACTTCTTCTTAAGTTCTCTACATAAAAGCAGGATAACACTATATTTATCTTCTTTACCTGAGCTGAAAACTCATTTTCTGTTCCTGGGATGTCAGTGTCACTGCCCTGGGGTATTTGTTATGTTTGCAGCTTGCAGGCACAACTGTAACAGAAGGAGTAGCTGCTGGAAAGGGAGTGTGAATTAGGCATGGCTGCTCTTAAAAATTGCCAATTTCAGCTATTTTGAAAATTCATTGGAAATACATTGGAAGAATATCCCTCATTCATAGGAAATACATGAGGCAGAAAAGGGTCAAATGCAACATGTGGGATATATTATTAACTAGTCAAAAACCTTGTTTTCCTAACGCCGTGGTCATCACTGAAGTCTATTTCCAACTGTAATGTAGCCCCATGTTCATGCTTCCCACAAAGGGACAGTGTGTAAGGAGGAAACCTTTAATTCAGGGCCCAGTGAATTGATGAAAAGGCACTCAAGAAAATATTGGGAGTGAGTTCATGGTAGTGCTAATTTTTAGATTTGATATAATTATTTCCACAGGGTTTGTGTATATGCAAAATGTCCACAGAATTTGTATGTATTTAAAATGTGTCTGCATGATTCTGGAGGGAAGTTTGCCTTTATACAGAGCTAACCAGTGAGTTTTGTGCCCTACACAGACGGTTTCCTGTAAGTTTGGCTGTAGCTGTGCAGAGGATGCATATGGAGTTGAAGCGCTAAGTAAGTCTGAATAGAGTCCTGTGTCCAACTGACAGTCTGATAAATTTATAGCCTTGTTCTATGATCTGGATTTATTTAAAACTAGGAATGTCTTGAGTATTTTCATTAATCAGAAAACTACCACTCTTCCTTTTCCTTTTAACAAATACATTGAAGTTTTTCTTGGAGTAAGCCATTTTTCCTTTCCTTTCATAGACGTGAGACTTTTTGAATCAAGTCTCAACTGTTTAATTTGATACCTTGGGCCAACACAGTGCTATTGAAATAGGTCCCTTGAAAATCTTTTCGAAAGTACTTCATGCCTTCTCTATGCTTCTATTCAGAAAAAAAATTACTAAATATCTCTAACTAAAAATGCACTTACACAAGTATGGAGTTGTAGTCACAACTGCTCATATTGAACCTGGCCCATTTCTCTCTCACTTATCAAACTGTCTTTAAAATGCCATGTGAGTTACTCACTAACATTTTCAATACATTCTTTTATGTATTTTTATGGGCCTTGCAGATTTAGGTGTGTGAGGTAAAAGGTTTTTACCATTGAGATGCAGAGATTGCCATGAAAGATTATTTTCTTACTGTTATATTGTATTTTCCCCTCAGACAACTTGAATAAACCTAGTGCACCATTTGCATCTGTCATTGGAAACCACAGTGTCACATTAGGGTGGAAGGCAGCTAACATCTCTGGGGTGAAATACATTATCCAGTGGAAGTTCAACAAGCTCCCTGGTGACTGGAGGTACACAGAGGTAAGGGAGAACATCTTTTACATTGCAAGGAAATTGGTTCTCCTCTGCTCTTAGGTTTTTATGTTTTGGGGTTTTTTTTTGAAAAATATTGGACAGTATGTTAGGTGCATGAAAGAGATTTTCAAAATCATGAGTGGCATGGGGCAGCTGAGAACCAGTGTATTATTCCTCATTTCCTCCAGCATAGGAACCAGGGACCTTTATGGAAACTATCAGGTAGCACGTTCAAAACTAGCAAAATGTATTTTCTAACTGAATGGGTAGTTGAAATACTCAGCTGCTTCCTGGCATGCGTGGATGTTAAATTGCTAAATTTAAACTCCTGAATATTAAAATTGCTAAAATTACTAAACTGTGTTTGAAAAGTGACTGGAAAAATTAGCAGAAGAAAAAATTGAGTTCTACTAAATGCCATTATTCCCATTGTTTCATGTTGAGCTATGCTTGTGAAATAGAAATACCAGTGAGAATATTCAGTAGAAGTATGGCTGTAGGCTTTTTTTTTTTAAATACCTTTCCCTAGAGAAATTATTTTGATTCTTGTCAAAGCACAATACTTGGCTAGAAAGACCTTTGTTCTGACTCAGTAGAGTTATTCTCATAATTTGTTCTTTTGCGTCAGCTGTACACTTGTTATCTTGCCATCATCTCTATTGGATCAATTTACAGGGCATGACAAGTTGGTGCCACAAATCAAAGGTAAAGATAATTTGCTAAGCAGGAAGTTATTCTGAATGAATCATTGATGAAATAATAGGGAGCAATTACTTCAGACAATAAATATTTCAGTGTAACAAGGATCCTTTGTATCTGAAACCTTTATGTTTAAAATACATTGCTTGCAATATGCTACTATTCTAGCTTATTTTTTTTTTTTTTGCTTTTTTTTTTACTTTTTTCTTAAAATTTACTATTATATTGTATCAATCTTTTGATCCACTTGCACATTGTTGGGATTTGGTGCCATGTTCTGAGGAAAGAGAAGAGAAAGTGATGAGATGGAAAATCAAAGTCTATGCTGAAAATAACTTCCAGAATTTCCTCTTAATTAAACTTAGGATGCTGCTCTTTTTTTATCCTGAAATATGTATGTTGTTGTATGAGACCTCTTTTGCCCTCATAAAATCTGGCACAGCAGCTGCAGGTAGGAAAAGCCCAATTGTGTTTGTGCATTAACCTAGGTAGTATCTGAAACTTCATACACCATCAAAGACCTTCAGGCCTTCACAGAATACGTGTTTCAAGTAGTTTGGATCATTACATCTCAGCTGCAGCTCCATTCTCCACCGAGTCCCAGCTACCGGACGCATGCTTTTGGAGGTAATGAACTGCACTGTTAATTCCATCTTTCTGGACCTTTGCAGAAATATTTGGGTTTCACTGTTGTTTCTTTGGCAGAAAAGATTGGTGCCTAATCTTCAGAACCACGTGTAGGTTGTCTCTTGGGTAGCTACAGAAGAGCAAACTAAAAAACTATAGGTTCTTTTTGTTAGACCTAGAAGATCTAGGGCTTCTCTCTGCTTGTGGTTTTAAAAGCAAGCACAGAAAAAGTAGATGGTCAAAATTGTGAGGGCACATGGGATATTTTTGTATATAATTATGCATGTATTTGATTGAAACACAGTCCTGTTTGCCTGGACATAAAAAAAAAAACCTGAAATTTTGCTCAAATGTTAACTGTCCCTAATAATATTTATTGGAGCATAAATTAATTAACAGGTGTGAAACCTAAAATGTATTTAAAAATGAAAACCAATTACTGTCTTAATCAAATACTGGAATCAGATATTTCTGTCTTGCAGTTCCTGCAACAGCTCCTGTCATTAAAGACATTCAGAGTTCAAGTCCAAACACTGTTGAAGTTACTTGGTCTCCACCACTTTTTCCAAATGGATTGATTATTGGATATAATTTACTCCTGACCAGTGACAATCATGAATTGTTAAGAGCCTCAAGGGGGCACAGCTTTCAGTTCTACTCCACCTTCCCAAACACCACTTACAGGTACGAAAAGAAAAGATTGCCAATGTGCCCAGGTATGAGGTCACACTTCTTGCCCAGATACTGCCCAGCACTGAGTATGCTTTAATACCCCTTCTGCACAATTATGCTATTTACTTACATTCTTGCCAAAAGCAAGATATCTTGCCAAAAGCAAGATAACTTGTTACCTTGAGGTAACAAGTTATCCCAGGTAACATGGCTGCTTTTGCAGGTCAGATAGTGAGGGAAAAAAAGCAACTTGATATAGGGCTGGGGACTTGTATTTTCTTACTGCAGTTTTAAATTTTTTAGTGTTCTGTAGCATGTTTTTAGTATGACAGGAGAAAGATAGAGTGGTATTCTCTAGTCCTTGAAGCATCTGGAAAATTCCTTTTCATTTTTATTAAATGCAAAGGCCAGCATTCTGTTTGCACGGATAAATGCGAGATGTTCCTTCGAAATGAAGTTGAATTGTTCTTCTGAGTCTGAAAACTTATTCTGAATTGAAATTTAGAAATTTCTGTTGTTCTGCCTTTGGGCAAGTCAGACCTTGGTTGGTCTTGTCTGTATTCTAAATTTTCCTAGAGCATTATATTTAAATGGGCATTTTCTGAAAGTCAAGCACTTCCGTAGCATCTTCCCTACTTAACAAAATTTTTCTCAGGCAATCTTTCAAAAGAAACCTGCCAACCAAAACGTGTCTCTTTGGTGTGCCCCAGGTTCAGTATTGTGGCTGTTAATGAGGTTGGTGCTGGTCCTCCTGCCGAAGCCAACATCACAACCCCGGCATCCAAAGGTACAAGAGTAGCAGAGTCCTTATCACTGCCTGTTCCTGGGGACATATTTCATATTTCTAGTATGAAATACTTAATGTGAAACTCTCTTGTCAATAGTTCTCAATTATGTCAAATATGTGAAATCACACCAATTTTTTTGCTCATTCATGGAGGTATTTATTTTATTATATCAACAAATTAATATTGAAGGTAATGATGCACTATAACTATTACTCAAAGAATTTCAGAATTATTAATTAATTGGCAGAGAAAGATACACATTGAGATAAAACACAAATAAGAGTGAAATCTATGTTATCATAATTTCTTTCAGGAAAGAAAAAAAACCAACTTCCCTTCTCATGAAAAGATTCAGTTTTCATTTCATGAAAAGATTTCAGTTTTCTAACACCTGGAAATGCTTCAGCTTTATGAAAACACTTCAAGACTGTCTCTGAATTGCCAGTTTTCTGCTATTGATTAGAGAAACTGAATTTGCTTCTCTAGTGCTTTTTAAAATATTGCTTTTGTGTGTGTGTGTGTTAGCCCAGACACAGTGATATTTCCTTACTTGTCGACTCTACAGAGGTTTGCTCTAGGGTTGGCTGGCCCTGAGTCATAAATACTCGTCTCATTTTTGAAAGGTCCAGCCTGTGTTCACTACATCAATCCAACTGCCAAGCAATTAATTTAAGGTAGAAAACAAACAAACAGGCAGACAAACAAGCCCTATTGCCCCCCCCCCCAACCCCCACCTTACTAGTCACAACATAAAATTTCAGTTGTTTCCCCCTGAATTGCACAGGCATGTGCTTTCTGTGCTAACATGAACAGGAGCAGCCCTCCCTCATGTATCATGTCCAGAAATGGTGAATGAGCTGTGTAGATCTGAGCCCTGAGAAGAGCCAGGGAAAGAATCTGATTGCTGCTGTAGATTGCAAGAAATACTACTTGAAAAGAGATAAAGAGGTAATATTGGCCTCTTGTACTCTGCTCTGAAGGCATCATTATTGAAATTACTCAAAGTGTGTGCATCGTGAGAAATACATGCAGCTCAATCTATGCAGATTATCTGGGAATAAATTAAGACAGCATTTGATCACAGTTTTGTGATATCCATATGAGGAAATGATATCTGATTGCAGACAGCTGCTTAAACTGGAGAGGAGAAAAAAAAAGGGAAGGATTGTTTGCCGATGGAAGTTAGCCAAAATCATACTCATAATAATACACCATCTTTAAAAATGAAGGTAGCAATCAATTTAGCAGGATGTGTGCTAGATTTCCAAGGATCTGAGATTCAGAAGCAAGGCAAGCCATCATTCCCAGGCCTATGTATAGCCCAGACAGAAGGTATGGATTTACTACAGAGGTTTTGATGTACATTTCTTGTGCCTTTATAAGCATGAAGTCAGTTTATGTGACCAAAGCTATCCTTGTTAACTTTAAATTCTGTGACTTTATTAGGAAAAAAAAATTAGTAAGTTTGTCAGTTTTGAAACAGATTGTATTATCCCATTATCATCTTTATCTGTGATAGGTACTTGTTTTTGAATAAACCACTAATCATTACAACAAAACATATGAAATAAACATACTTGCCTAGCTTTTCTCCAGCTCTGTGGGATAATACTCTAGTTTGACTGGTATTTTCAAAGAAGTCCAGAGGTGTTAAATATCCTATTTCTGTTTGATCTTGAAGTCACATGGATGTCTTAGTGCCTTCATTTTCTTGAGTCAGTAAGCCTTCGTTTGCTCCAGTTTTCTCTAGAGAACTTACTATTGTTGCAGGAATGATGGTGTGGAATTCACATGGTGTGTTCTCACCCTGTGTGAGGAGCCAGAATCAACTGGAATGGTGAATAACTCCATATATTTTCAACATTCAAAGAGTTTAAGTTTTGTTTGGTCACTGCTAATGTAAAAATATATTCATAGGTACATACACACATACATTTGGGTACATATGCATACTCATGTCTATTAATGACGTATCTAAATTTACAACGTGCTGCAGTCATCTAAATTTTGAATTGCTCTGTTTGCTAGTTAAGGAAAAAGCAGCATGGCTCTTCCTCTCCAGAAAAGAGTCTTTAAGGAAGAGATATACAGAACATTTCGTCGAAGCTGCTCAGTGCCTACCAAATGGTATTATACACCACAACATCACAGGTAAAATCAGATTGGTCTCTCTCCTTTTCTGTCAAATGCAAAGACCTCTTTTCACCAAGGACAAAATGCACCTCACATAGCTTAGACTGTATCTAGTCTCCCTCTATAGTCAATCAAGAGAAATAGGACATTTGACGTATTTGAAGTGACAGGAGTTAGGAAGAGATAAATCTTTCTCCCCAGTGCAACTGTTACTTCACTGTATCTAGGCAGCTGGTTCATTTTTTACATGTAGGTATCTAAATTGAAGTAAGATGATTCCATGTTTCCTCACAATTAATATCTACTTTTCGTCATCATGAATAATGGGGAAATGAAGTGGTTCAATCTTTTAAATAAAATAATGCCAAGTATTAAAAGATAGTGCTAGTATGTTAGCATACTAATGAGGCATTTAGTACCAAAGTCACAGATAGCCATGTACCTCAAATTGCTCACTACTCCAGTGTTTCTTATCTACACTGGTCCTTGGTCACTCTGTGGAAATCTGAGTTTATCTACCTAATTGCACAATGCTACAAAGGCTCCAGAGAAAGAATACTGCCCCTGACTAAATAGCCTTTGATAGTGCAGAGGTGACACAGATAATCTGAAGCTTGAATTCCAGAGTGAATGGTGCTTTGCGAGGAGGTGCCAGTTGCATCTGTTTGACCTATAGAGGGGCAATCAGTGTCGGTTTGCATATTACATGTCCTCTTTTTGTCTGATTACCTTTCTGAAGGGCAATTCTCTATAATAATGTCACTTACATAGCAAATGGGAATGTTTCCTTATTATCTGAAAGAAGACTAGAAGTGAGGAGAAAAAACAGTTAACTTTTCTCCGATTATGATCATGATGATGGGTTGCAGACTGAAAAATACATATTTTTAAGGCAAGTAGAAAAATTAATTGAAAAACAGAAACTTTTCTTATATTATCTGTGTGCACATATCTTTCTATTTTTAGGAATTTCTTTGAATATTTATCAGCAAGTTGTCTATTTTTCTGAAGGGAATTCTATCTGGGTGAAAGGAGTTGCAAATATGTCTGATGTATCTGACCTAATGCTCTTTTATGCTGGCTGGGGGAACATTGTGTCCATCTCAGTAGACTGGCTTTACCAGAGGATATACTTTGTCATGAATGAAAAGGTAATGCTCTAGTGCTTAATTAATTTCTTGCTTAATTTGAACCATTACATTATTAATTTTACATGAGAAAATGTGATTTATATATAGATATGTATGCGCAAAATATAATTACAAAAATATATTTTAATATTACATTAATATTCACATATTTCACAGTTTAAAAAAGAAGAAAGGCTTGACTATCAGGTCATATTTAAAGTAAACACCCTACATGGAACTCTGGCTCCTTGCCTTATTTTTCTGCTTAGGACGTAACTGTTTTGTTTTTAATTTGCTTTTGAGACTGACTTCACACCCTCCTCATACCAAGTATAGCTACACTGTTTCTCTTGGTTACCCATCTACTCTGTTCATTTCCTACTCTGCTTCAGGAAGGTGGTCAGATAACTAGATAGTGAATTTACTGTCTGTCATAATTGACAAAATATGTTAAGTGTTTCATACAACAGCAACAGCTTGGATTACAGCTGCTTCAGCTTGAAATAAAAAGGGAAATGGCAACCCTGCATTGGATTTCCTGCTCATAAAACATCACTACACTAATGGTCAGACTTTGCATGTAATCCTCTAATGTACAGAGGACTAGAAACTTGTCCATAATGGTTAGTGTTTTGTGTTTTTTTGTTGTTGTTTTGGTNCTCTTGCCATGTGTCATTTTTTGCTCACTGCATAGGGATCAGGGAGCAGGAAAAGCAGTAGTGATGAAAAGACACAAATGAGCTGTAGATGAACAGACCAATGGCAGAGATTTCTGAATTCCAAGGTATTGCTTCCAGGATCAGAAAAGCATTTCCCTTCCCTGGCAGATGATTTTCCAATTTACAGTTTGCCTATACCCTCCAAATTGAGTATAGGCAGTTGGATATACAATTTTCCCTCCAGCTTATACTGACAGCTTCGGGGTAAGCTGTCATGGCTTTCTGTACAAGGGTTATACTTTGCTGACTGAACACTCAGAAGGACCTAGGACTATGAGAGAGGTGTTGCATTCTCTCAATCCCCTGAAGGAATCTCGGGTCAGCTTGTCTGCTCATTAGCAAACACCCTCTGAATGCATCACCTGGTTTTCTTCTCATTCCCCAGATACATTTCTGCCATTTAGAGAACTGCACGGTAGCTGAAGACATTACTCCTCTTTACGTGACATCCCCTAGCAAGATTATAGCTGATCCCTATAATGGGTAAGTGAACTCCTTTGAGCACTTGGTGTCAAAGGTGCTATAAAGCTCCTTTCTAATTTTCTCCACTTCATTAGTCATCTAGGTTCCTGTTTCAAGCACTTAGTTAACAAAACAAAAGTGCAATTGGCAACAGATAAGAAAGTACAAGACAATTGAAACAAGAGAGGTGCCATGCAATATTGTCTCCTGTATTTTCTTCTTAAGGGCATCAGCAGAAGAGATAAAGGTTTTTCAATACAGAAATTTGAGTTTCAGAAATTTCATGCCTTTATGAATATGAAGCTGTATGAATTTTAAATGTTCATGCTTAACATTTAAGGTATTATAGAAGAATATTCTCCAATAATCTACTATGCAAATTCCCAGAAGGTAAAAATTGATGTGTCTACTTCCCCAGCATACATATACTAGTAGTGCCAAAACCATTTTTCTATTGTGCAGTCACATGTCTTATCTGCTAAAATGTTTGTGGCTCATCTATAGACTTCTTGCACTGTAGTTATTTGGGTTTATTTTGCTCTGTGGCCAGTTACATTTTCTGTCTCCTGGAGGATGGCATATACGGAGCAAACCTTCCACTCTTTCCTGGCACTGCCTCTGCAGCTTCACCTGTGGTGAGATCCAGTGCTCTGAGAGCCTTCACGATCAACTTCCAATCTAAGAGACTCATTTTCTTCAACAAAACAGAACAGGCCTTTGTGTCAGGTTTTCTTGATGGTTCAGAGTTTCACACGCTGCGATCACACGTGCCATTTAATGACATGGAGAGCTTCATTTATGAGGATAACACATTTACAGTCACAGATGGCTCGGCAGTTTTCCACGAGGAGGTCTCTCCAGCGGGAAGTTCTAGCTTCAATGAGTTCATTGTGGACTGTAACTTGGTGTACCCAGAGTACTTTGGCATTGGCAACTTGGTTTTCTATGGGCCATCATCTCAGCCTTTTCCTTTACCAACTGCTCCTCGTCTTGTCACGGCTCTATTTGGATCAGACAGAGCCGTGATCAGCTGGAGACCACCTGAGCACACCATTGGAACCAGTAAGTTTAGTTGATTCTCCCTGAAGGTAGAATCCACTTCTTTTCTTTCTAGAGAAGTAACTGTCTGGCTTTCCTTTTCTTGATTTGGGCTTTAGTGATCACAGAATCACAGAATGACTAGGCTGGAAGAGACCTTCAAGATCATCAAGTCCAACCCATGCCCTAACATACTGACTAAACATGGCACCCAGTGCCACATCCAGTCTTTTTTTAAACACATCCAGGAATGGTGACTCCACACCTCTCCAGGCAGATCATTCCACTACTTTATCAATCTTTCTGTAAAAAGCTTTTCCTTTTTCTTTTTTTAATGTATCCCTTTCATAATTCCACTGACACTGGCATTTTTGAAAGTAGTCTCCACTACACATCTTTCTCATAGGTTGTGTATCATCAGTTACAACCATTTACTCTGAAATAACATGATTATTTGCTTCACACAGGTTTATCCGCTTGGCAGAACTGGACCTACGATGTGAAAGTGTCACCTCAGCACCCATTTGAGGAGGAATGGGTTGTCTCAAATATTAGTAACATGAGGCTTACAGTGAAGGGGCTGGCCAGCTTCACAGCATATGAAGTGTCAGTCAGAGCTGTGTCTCCTGCTGGTGCAGGGCCATGGTCAGAGTCATTCAGAGGTACAACTTTAGAAGAAGGTGAGAATTGCTTTGTCACACAGGAAAAATGAAGAATAAAGTGTGTGTAAATCTTTCCACCTAGTGAGGCACACACTTTGGGCAAAGACTGCAAAATAAGAGGCACAAAAAGGTTTTTCTTAGAAATACTAAAAAATACAGGAAAGAATACATTATTTATCAGTAAATTGGCTTTTAGTTAAAGTAATAAGATTCTCAAACTAGAATAATGATATTAAATATTCTTTATGCATTAATATTGGTACTTACCCACATTTTTCTAATGCAAATACTCCATCAAAAACATCATTTGATATGGTAAAAGAGGTGTTACTCATTTCCATTCCTGTGTATGATGAACTGTTTTGTGCAGTTCCCTGAGGGTTAATGACAATCCATGGAAAAATGCAGCTCACCAAAAGCTGAAAATCCTTGGTTTGAGCTTAGATAATCAGGGGAGATGGATGTATGCAAAATGTCTGAGATTTCCATGTCTTTGGAATGCTTTTTGAAACCTAGTTCACCCAAATTAACCTATTTCTGAGGGGAAAACAGCTTCCAGTTTAAGGTACTCGACTGGCTTAGGGGTGACTTTACCCAGTTTTGGTAAGGAAAGATCCACACCCACAGTGTTTTTTCGTCATCTAATAGGATTCCAAATTTCCTTATTGTTCTGGATCTGAACCTGCCCTGAATCTCAGAGTTTCTCACATTATGATATTTTCATGCATTTCATCTTTGTCCTTTATTCCTTAGGACAGGGGCAGTTTTAAAGGTGCTTTTGTAACTTTCCAGAAACAGGAACCTCTGCTATTGAAACACAAACATTATACAAAAAATGCTTATTGGTGTGCACAACTGCAGTTTTCTTCCTTTGCAGCTGAAGAAGAACCGTATATGTTGGCTGTGGGGCCTGAAGGTATCTGGAAGCAGAGGCTGGATAGCTACAAGCCAGGAGAACTCCTTTATCCTCATATGAGAAACATTTCAGGTACATACTAAACAAATTGCATGCTGCTGCTACAGGCTTTTTGGCATTTATTAGCTCTCCATAAATTTCACCAACAGCACAGAAAGACAAGAGTTCTTTAAACTCGAATGTTGTGGAGTGCAGTACAGCAGCATCACTGAGGAAACCCTTTGGGTTCAGACCCTTCCTTCTATTTTAAGAGTCAAATTAATCCTTAGTGAAACCCTTCTGACATCACCACAGTTACAGCAGAGCTAAAATCAACCCTCTGAATTAAATAGTTTTGTCTCCAGCATTCCAATATATGTAATACATTTATAGTAATCAGAGCCATGTATGTACAATACACATACACTACTTCCTATAAAGAAGCATCTAGCTTCACATTAGCTGAGCTTAACTGTGCATTTGTATTGATTTTTAAGAAGATGAGGTGCCTGACTGCTTTTTATTCTTTAAAACAATGTTTGTGGGTTTTTTTATTTACACGTTTTTGTAATGCTTAACATTTTCCTTTTTTCTTCAAGACCTCGATTGGTATAATAACACTATTTATTGGATTAATTCCATGGGGGAAGTTCAGACCTGGACATTGAACAAAAGAAAGGGTACCATTGAGAACACTCATGTACCTGACGTCAGAAATGCAAGGATGTTGGCCTTGGATTGGTTGGGTCAATGCTTGTATTGGGCTGGCAAAGCAAATACGGTAGGTATACCTGCATTTCTTAAAAGAAAAGATCCCCTTAAATCAACAATAAAGTCAGTGAGGCAGCATCTGGGAAAATAATCCCTACTTCTTGCAACATGAGATACATTTGACCTTTACTATTATAGTGAAGAACAAGGAGGCCTTTTTTTCCTGAAGTGATTTTCCAGTTAGACAAAAGTTTGGGGTAAAATATTCACCAGCATTCACTAATTCAGGATACTGAGTTCACCAGGTGCAAAACAGGCAAATCAAACATACTATCAACAGTTTTGTTGGATTCAACATTGTAAAAATAAATGAAGATAGTGAAAATGGAGGCTGCCCTGTTGATCTCAGCCAATAAATAGATGGACTTTATTTTAATCAAATTTGGCACTATTTGTTTACACAGAGATTTTGAAGACTGACCTCTGCTCTGTGATATTTTGCAGATCACTGCAGTTAAAAAATAATTACGATTGCACTTTGTACACTCTCATATCAGGAACACTGACATGTGAATTATTTAAAAGGTATCTGACTTCAAAATTGTAGTGCTAATTTATGCAGTGCTGTCAAATTATGCCTTTCATTTCTTGTAAGTGCAAAGTCAGAAGCTGTTTTAAAAACTGGAGCTAGGAGGCCAGATTTCACACTGCCTTGCACCCTCATTTACACTTGTGAATAGTGAATATGAAGTGGGTGAGAAATTCTGTCAGACAGAAGGCTGCCAAAACTGGGAAAGCGAAGGGAAAAGCTATTTCAGCTTTTTCCTTTTGTTACTTTCTGGCAAAAATGAACTAATAATTTTGCATTATTCTTCATCATTTTACTTTGAATGCAAAAGGTTTAGGCTTTGAAAACTGAAGGCTTGCACAGTCTTTTGATAAGCAGCTGGGGAAAAGTCACTAATGTACACTCAGCTGATCATAGCTGATGGTTTAGATGTGATGCTAAAGTCAATTCTTTTCTCCCCTAGATCTATAGGAAATCACTGTGGAGAGGCCATATAGATGTTGTAGCTCATGTTGTGTTCCCAGTAAAGGATCTAGTTGTGGATTCAGTAAATGGCTATTTGTACTGGGCCACAATGTATTCAGTGGAGAGCACAAGACTGAATGGAGAGGAGTATCTCACGTTACAAGAGCAACTACAGTTTTCTGGTAAACAGGTGACTGATTTTTTACTTTTCTTTCTTTTTGTGAGAGATGGGGTGGAGGGGTGGTGTGTGTTTTAGTATTTAGCTTTCTTAAATATAGTCAGTGTTCATAGCCATCAAAATTGTGGTTGTAATGCTGCTCCTTCCCACATGTGAAAGGTTCTTCCTTTTTTTCCAAACAATTTAATTCTAGTGGTGATTTCTGGCTTTCACATCAAAATATGGAACCAGAGTTTCATAGCTTCCTGCCTCTTTTGTTATGTTCCCCAGCTTGCAGGACTGTACAGGGACAGTTTTGCCAGGGATACCAGGGTTGCACTTCAGGTTGCAGAGGTGCTGTTTCAGAAACAGGCTTAATCTGTGATGGTGAGAGAGGGGGAATAGGTCCTTCCCCTGCTGCAGCCTGGCACAGCTTGTTGCTGCTGCTGCTGCCACAGGGCTGGTGAAGGTGCCACATCTGCCACTGACAGTCTCCATCTTGCCTGACCCTGTCCCTCATGTGGTGGCGGGGACAGCAAGTTCGGCACGCTGAGGATTGTCAAGGCTCTCCTTCCCCTTCCCACCCCTTCCCTTCCCCATCCTCTCTTTATGCCTTGCCCAAGCCAGACACAGGCTGGGTCCCAGCTTGGCCCCTCTTGCTTTGCCCCAGGCTCACAAGGAGCTCCAGAGGTTTGTGAGGATCCTGGTGCTGAGCAGGGCAGCTCCTCAGAGAGAAGGGGGCTTCATGCAAGAGTGAGTAAAGACACTGGGCAGCACAGGGGAAAAAAAGGATGGGGGATTGTTGTTTTAGCTGTATTAAAACGGGGAATGGGTCCCATGCAGAAGTAGAAGGGACAGGGAAAATAGAGGTGCTGTTTCCACCAATAGCTCACCAAAGATCCTGTAGTGTGTGGAAGCTCATTACCTCTCTTTTCCTACCTGGAGACATTTCATTATGCCCTGAGGCCTGCACAGACAAGCTCCATATCTCTGCTGACCTCCTCCCTGCCTTTCTTCTACATTCTACCCCTCTCTGATATCCTATCAAGTCTCTTAAAAACTTGGTTTACTGCTGGCTGGAAGATCATTGTGGTTTTCTCCAAACCCATCTTGCCTCTGCCACCATGTGAGATTTGGCCTCATTCATGGTGGGTGGAATTCAGTGTTGCCTATGCAATGGAAGAACTCTGAGACTGAGTATTCTCCTCATGAAAAGATCTGTCAGAGTCTTAGCATATGCTTTCCTTCCTTCCTTCCTTCCTGCCTTCCTCCCTCCCTGCCTTCCTCCCTGCCTTCCTCCCTGCCTTCCTCCCTCCCTCTCTCTGAACTTTTTCCAGGCTGTGTGCTGCGCAGGTCAGGCTGAGGGACCGTGCCATCCCCTGGACTCCTTTTTCCCTGTGGGTTCTCTCTCTAAGAAGAGCTGAGTGCTCCACAGCTCAGAGCACAGCCTGTGCAGGGCTGTTCCGTCTGCCCCTGTGCTGGAGCGAGCCATGGTTCAACTGTGACAGAACAGGTCAGCACAGGCAAATTATTGCCTGCTTTAGCAGCCTACTTTAAAACACAGCCCTTGCTAAGGAAGCCTTTGTTTTTTACTCCATCTGTCATACAAATTTTACTCCCATTTTACCTGAAGCCATGTTGTCCATTGAAGATCCTTTCTGAATTTAGAGATCTGTCTCTCTTAGTTAGCTTTGTATCATTCCCCAGAATATTTCATTTTCCTTTCCCAAAGTAAAAGAATTTGGTGTTTCTCTCATTACAAAAAAAAAAAAAAAAAAAAAAAAA
>VXBR01008118.1:1950599-2011976 GCA_013400215.1 Cisticola juncidis
AAGCCAGGCCTAGTTTAGTCCATAGGCCAGCTAATCTCACAGATCTTTTACTTTCATGAGGGCTTGGGAAGAAGGAAGGCAGGTTCTGGTGTGCCATCTACTATATCTGTAATCCTGCATACAAAAGAACTGTAAAACTTTTGTACATGAGAGAAAAGTTTGTGCTGAAAAAGACTGATCTATCTTCCAGTACTAGCCTCCCTACCCCTCTGTGGAAGCTGGCTGGTGTGGACTGGAAAGGTATATGTTGTCCAAGCTCAGTGGCACACTTGAACTTAGCACATATCCTCTGGATGATCTGTGGCAAAGGACCGACAAATTCCAGTTTATTGTCAGTGGCAAACTCGACTTCCTTGGCCTTGTCTTGTGATTCACTACTTGCTTCTCCGGATCGCCTCATGCTTAACCTCAAATTTCTTGTTCTTGCTTTCAAGAACCTTGGCAGCAGTAAGACTGCTTGTCTGGTCCTGTCATTTTTTTTCTGCACCTTTCTCTATGTCAGTGATACCAGCCTTCAACCATTCACTTATTCACACCTCCTACAAACAAACATCTCTTTCCTGCCTCTCTGCTGCCCTAATCTATGCACTGACTTCCTGAACTCAGCCTCCTGCTGTGATGCACACAGGCAAAAAGCCAAGTACAAATGTCTAGATTCAGAAGTGACCAGTTATAGCTGACAGGTGTTTCTTTATTAAAATAAAACTCAAAAAAAAAAAAAAAAAAAAAGCGCAACATTCTTTAATGGTGGAATTGTTAAGCTGGTTGTTATTGCCTCAATACCAAGAGGCAAATATGTGTTTGCATAGGTACCAGTATGTATCTTCCTTGCACAATCAAGTCCTTTACCTGAAAACAGCATGTCCCACCTCAGTATTAAAACACAGATGTAATAATTAATTGCTATTATCCAACAGTTAAAGTATGTTCTCTACATAAGTGGTTCTTACTGGTATTCACCATCTGTTTTCCTAAGAAAAAATTGCTGTTCAGCTGGATCTTCAGCAGTTTGTAGCTGTACCTCCTTTTAGCTTGAAATCTGAATGCTAGAATAAGAGTAGAAGAGCCTACTGTGAAAATGGCAGGTTTCTTAAACAAATACAAAGGCAGAGCTTTGAAAGTCTATTTTTTTTTTGGCAGGAACTCGATCCTTTTACGCCAATTATTTTCTGATCACTTTTTTAGCTCAGCTGGTGTGTATTGGCAGAGCTTGTTTGATTTTACCAGAGCTACTCTGATTTATTCCAACTTAGAATCTGGCACAGTATTTCCAAAGCACTTAGTAAGTTGTTTACACTGTTCAATGTGACTAGAGCAAAAGTAATTTATAGGGGAGCAGGAAAGTGCATTATATGGAAAGGGGGCCAGGATCCTTTAAGAGTGATTTCAGTATTTCTAGTCAAAGGGTATTTCAAATAGCTAATTTTATCCTGCATCTCATGATGTTCACTTACATTGCACCATCACAAATTCATGTCGTGCCCAGAGACTAATACCTCTCATGAACTGGGAAATGTTTGCCTGTTTTTGAAGCATAACAGAGGGGAGGTGTTAAACTACTGCCTAACTCCTGGAAATGAACAGTACAAATATTTATGTGCCTTTTAATAATGGTGATACAGGGATCAGGATAAAGAAGATAGACACATCCATAGGAAAATGTAGTAGCTGCAGGAAAGAAATGGGTGAAGGAAAAAGGACCCAAATGTTAAAAAAAACAACATAAATTTAGGAAGATGTCTTTTGGTGTTGAGTATGGGAGGGAGAATAGGTAAATGGGATAAAATATAGCACGACTAACTAAATATACACTTGGGCACATACACGCTGTGAGATATTTTTAACAGGACAACCTACAGGAGCAATCATTCAAACCTTGATTTTCTGACATACAATGTCAACAGAAATATGTCAAGAATGTGATTACATAAGGAGCAACAGACAACTAAGTGATATAGCATTTGCTTTCCTGTCATCATCTTCTCCAGTTTATTAATGAAGAGTTAGGAAAAAAAAGGCTGTTCCACTTACATACATAATGGAAATTTAGGCTTATAAAAGAATAGTTATGACTAGTGTTTGCATGAGAAGTTTGAGACCTGCTGGAAAACATGTTCAGAGAGGCCCCAAACAACTTGTAAGCTGTGCTAATGATATAAAATAGACTAAACTTGATAACATTTAGCAGACTAACTTATGGAAGCAAATTATTTTTTATTCACAGAACAGATTATTAAATGTCTTATTTTTATTACTGTTGCATATGGTATTGAATCTGTTGTTTACTGCAGAAACAAGAAGACTCTATTTTGAATATTAGATCCTATTATAAAGAAACAACCAATCTTTCACCTCCCTTAAAGGAAAATGAAACACTGAAGTAATGAACAGGAAGATTATTAAGGATTTCCTTTCCCCTTTTATCTAATAATAAATTATTTACAAAAAATTAAATATTCAAATTTCCTGCTTAATCAAATAAATGAATTAAAATTTTGCATCTATTTTCCATAAATGATACAATACTTTAAACTGTTCATATATAAAATCAAACCTGGAAAACAAAGACAAAAGATCTGAAATACTTATTTCAAAATGTGAGTCTGATTTGCAGACTGCATATCATCCACCTGTTTCAGACAAAGAGTGTTAAAATACCAGAAGTATTCTGGAGATTTTGATAGGTAGTTCCATTAATCACTTGATATGCTATTGCCATCATATCTGAGATACTCCAGGGATGAACACTGTGACAGGTGTTAAAAAACTGTTATTTAGAAAATCATCAGTTGCTATAAATAGGTGTCCACCAAGGACCTGATTATTTTCTAGTGCTATCTCTTTTTGTGTTAAAATGAACATTCATGGTAGTAATGCTGTTTTTACCAATAAAGAGCTACTCATTATGTTGTATAGACAATTGTTATGCCTAAGGGCTCTTGCCTCAGAAGTGAAGATGTGTTCAAATTGCTATTTGGACTGTTTTTTCTTAGGTGGTTGGTGTAACTTTGGATCTCACCTATGGTTTTCTTTACTGGCTTGTGCAAGATAGTCTATATTTAAACCTGTACAGAGCTTCTCTCTGCAAAGAAGGGTAAGTAACTGTATAGCAGAGGTAAGAAAGCCTATATTTTCTAGTCATATTCATTAAGAAAAAAAATGTAGTCCAGTGCTGGGTATGCTATTTACTGATTTAACAATAGACAAAAAGAAGAGCTAAGGATCATGGCTAGCTGATGGCAAACTACATGTTGTGTTGGTTGGTAACACAGTTTTACAGTGAGAGAAATGTATTATGGAACCTCAGCTGAACTGAGGTCATGCTCATCAATTTTTAGACTTAGCTTTAGGAAATAATTACTGCTTATTGTCTATTTTATCTTGGCATTTACAACACTTGACAGTTTCTAAGTGCCTGGAACTCTGTAACTTGCTCATCTTTCATGAATCTCAGGACTTGAACTGACACCACTTTCTCACCTGAGCAAACAGTACAGCAGGCTTTCCTCTTGATCATCCTGAAAGTGAAATGGATGCATGGCTCCAGAAAGGCAAAGTTTATTAAGACAAAACATAACAAATGATGTTTTTGGGATAGCTTGATCATATACTAAAACCTTGAGAAAAAAGGTGGTTTGTTCTCCAAGTGCAAGGTGTACCATGCATAGTAGATTGTAAAGCTATGGTTTTGCTCCCTTGCATATAGAGAATGCGATTATTTTAATTTTTTTTCAAGCATCAGATTAAACTGCTCAAACTTAATTGAGCAGCATCTTTATTTACATGTGCTCATGATGTTGCAGGCTGGCTTTGTGTGGAATCAGATTAATTTTCTGACTGATTTTAGACTTGCTATGATTAATAGTAAACACTGAAAGAATCAAAATATGATTAGTTTTAGCTGGAACATACAGCTCCATTACGAACAAATTGGCAGCCATAAATCATTATCCCTGGCATACCAGAATACAGAGATTAGAAGTGATCCATCCTAATGGACCTGATGGTATGTCACAGCTTTTCCATATTTGTTGTGGATGACATCTGTCTAAGCTTAAAGACATTTCTGAGATGGCAAAATGATGCCTCTTACAGCATATTTAATCTCTTACCAAGATAAATTGGGACCTAAAATGGCCTGAATAAGTTGTAAGGCCTTGTAAGTTTTGACATACAATATACAAGGCAGATTAAATCACCAGTGATCCCAGTGAAGAAAAATGTTAATAGATCTTAATAAATAATGGAAGAAAACTAGCAGGGTCAAATAAATCTGGGTTCCTGATGCAGTGAAGCAGAATGAATCTCATGCTCTGAAGTAGACTTCACTGTTTCAGTGGAATTGCTGAGAGAAGGTGGTCTGATTTTTCAAAATATTAATTTTTTGCATCTATGCAGCAAAATTTTAAACCATTTTGTAATTGTTTTCCAATTAAATAAAGGGAATGAAGGCCTTTTTATTCCTTCTATAATGTTTCATATTCTGAAAAGTGTTCTGCTTTAAAGAGCTTAAAGAAAAGGTTTTGATTTGATTTCCTGCTTCCTACATTTTAGAATTTGAATTATGAGTATTAAGAATTTGAATTATAACAATCTTACAATATGTCAAATATTGCATAAATCTGTATCCTCTACATGTGTGCTATGAGTTTGCTAATTTCATACATGTCTCCACAGTTGTGGTAATACCGTTGTCACGGAATTTGCAGCATGGAGTAATTCCGAAATATCTCAGGGTGCACTGGAATACTACAGTGGTCGTCTGTTCTGGATTAATAGGCTTCAGTTCATTACAGTCCAGGAAGTCAATCAGAGCCTTAGCATTCCCTTCTCACAGTCAGCACAGTTTACAGCCTTTACCCTTGTTCAAGCATCACTTAAACCTTTGCCAGGTACATTATTTTCTTTATCTGAAGTCCTCAATAAAGGTATTCACTGTCAGCCTGCAGTTCTTCAAATTGAAGATCTTCTTGAAATTCTTTAGCCATTTGACAAAAGATAGGAATGAGATCACCTTATTAATAAATATATCAGGATACATCTGATATATATATATCAGGATAATGTGCAATTATAAAAGCTGATTGTATATGCATGGATAAAAAGAATACATGTTGTAGCTATTTATTGTTTCTATTTAATGATGGCTTACAGGATTTACTTTAATGTTTTAAGTCATGTTTGAATAGACTACCTGTTCCCCACAATCTTTCGATTATTATTATTTCTTCTGTTTATGGACAGGAAATTTTTCTTCTGCGCCGAAAGTAATTCCAGATTCAGTGCCAGAGTCTTCTTTCAGAATTACAGGAAATTCCTCAAGTTTCCACATCACTTGGAGTCCCTCCACAAACGTGGAATGGGGAACTGTCTTTTACTGCGTGGGATCAAAAGCTCTACAAGTGAGGATATTGATGCAATCCCTCCCTATTATCTACATGTATTACCGCACCTACTTGCTGATATATCTATTTCTAAAAAGAAATAGAGTTTTTTCCTTCTCCGGCATTTACAAATTGGTCAAGAACCCAACTAAATTGCAAACAGAGTGCAAGCTGTCCAGTTTCTCCACCACTGCAAGAAGAAGTGGCTTTGGGCTAGTGACTGGGATGTGAAGAGCCAGGCATGGAGATCACAGTGATCAAAAAGTCATAAGAAAGTCTCTCACAGTGACTCAGAGACAGAAGTGTCCTCTGAGATGACAGTGGGACAGCCTTTGCCTGAATGTGAAATCTTGCCTTCAGCCCCCTTTAGCAGCGCATTTGGCAAGCTTTACTTTAAATTTAAAGGGCAGATTGCTGGCACATGGCTATGCATCACTGCAGTGCCGCAGGAGCTGGTGAAATAATCACTGCTCATGGGAAGAGAAGCTGTGTTTTGATTCAGTTGACCAGTTTGGCGAGGGAATTTTGGAAAACTGGAGGCCTTTTGAGTAGGAAAGAAGTCTGGCTTTATTTTGTTCTGTTTAATGTCATTTGCAGTCTCTGGAGAGTGAAGGATGCCTTCACCCCCATAATCTGACAGTGCCATTCTACCAAGTGGATTGGCTGGAACCATTTGCACTCTTTGATTTTACTGTCACTCCATACACATACTGGGGCAAGGCACCAATGACATCTGTATCCCTTCGAGCCCCTGAAGGAGGTACTAAAATTTTACATCCTGTTCCTCGAGTGTAATGGGTACTGGGAGGAGATCAACGTCAGCAAGGGAAACCCTGGTGAAGAATGAGCAGCTTTCAGAGCTAGTCAGCTGCAGGCAGGGTTGCAAGGACATGTTTCTGAGTATTTTAGGCAATCATCTATTGCAGACATAGATGCAGATAAATGAAGTAATTGTATTCAGAGCAGAAAATGAAGGATAGTATATTCAGCATGTGCCTGTGACTACAAGCAAGAAAGAGAAACTGAATTCATTACAATGAACACCAAAGGCTGCATGCAATATCTTAACCACTTAATAGATTTTTAATAAATCTTTTGCACATTTTGCTCTTGCTTCAGTGTTTTTTTTTTGCTCCTGTGCACGTCAAAATTAAGTTAGCTAAAACATAGGGTTGAGTGACTGAAGCATTTAGAAAGCTTATGAGATGCAGTAGATTTTGAAGTGAATAAGAGAGGGGATAGAATATGCTATGTGTTGTGAAAATTTTTATAGCCCCATTGCATACAGGACTTGGCTAAATAGATATGTCCCAATCTCTGTGCAGGAGTGCATTTTTTCCTGTTTATACACATCTATCTTTTGGCTAGGCATGTTAAAATCAACCTCACATCAATGAAAAGCAGAAAGGAATTACCATTAAGTTTTAGACAACCTTCTGTAGAGTTAGTTATGAGGTAGGTTTGTGTTTTACCAGGAGTATTCTGTTCTGAGTA
The DNA here is from genome assembly GCA_013400215.1 of Cisticola juncidis. Taxonomy (NCBI): domain Eukaryota; kingdom Metazoa; phylum Chordata; class Aves; order Passeriformes; family Cisticolidae; genus Cisticola; species Cisticola juncidis. Next base: position 1,957,478 of record VXBR01008118.1, read on the forward strand.
TTTTATCTTTTTTTTTTTTTTTTTTTTTTTTTTTTTTTTTTTTTTTTTTTTTTTTAATATAGTTCCTTCAGCCCCTAGGAACCCTAGAATATATGTGTTACAAAATAACCTACGTGAAAATGATGGGAAAGTCCTTGTGGAGTTCAGGTGGGACAGACCTGAAAGGGACAATGGAATATTAATGCAGTTCAGGGTTTACTATCAGCTATTGAATCAGAGCAGCACTGCTGGCACTTTCATGGAGTGGATTGAAAGCAACGTTAAGCCCACGCAGATGCAGTTTTCTCTCAGGGATATGCTTCCCAGCCTCACAGTAAGGTTTCAGGTATGAAAAATTACTAAGCTTGTCTCGTGCTAGATGGTAGATGTTATCTCTGAAGTCTGATGTGTTTGCCTGGGAGATGTTTTTTTGACTTGGAGCAAGAGCTTGTGGTTTCTGCTTGTAGAACTGCTGATTTGCTGACTCAACCATGGGATACCTGGCTTAACCTCTCTGTGTATCATGTTGTTCACTAAATGGTGAAGCCCAAAAGAAATTTTTCTAGAGGTTTCCCCAAGCTACTGCTAAAAACTGTAAGTTGAACACTGATTCAACTGATCTGGTTGAGATTGATAGGCTTTTTGAACACAGCCACAATATGAGAAATGCAAGGACTTGTGTGGCTTCCATGGAAAGAGACTCCTGTTCAAAAATTGTCAAGAAACCATTCTTTTCATTGCTGTAAAAGTTTTGGAACAGACAGAATGTGTGCTTGAAAGACACATTAAAAGGGTGAGAGCACATGATAGACCAGATATTAGTAGGGGAGAACACCATGTTGGTTGAAAGGTCAGCAAATAGTAGGAATTGTTCCAGACTGGGAAAAGGAAACAAAAAGACTGTTTGGAGTCCTTGGAACTCTGACTGTTAGATGCAGCATGGATTGGAAATCTCTGGGCCACTGCTAAAAATTCTCTTCATAGCCACGGTCTCAACTAGAATGCAGCCTTTGAACTGACCAGAACAGCCTTATGTCAAACACACTCAAGTTCCTAGATCTAGACAGGGGGTTTTGTCTCTATTGACTCTACAGGCTCTCAAATGCAGTCATTTATGCTGTTACTTAACATAGGTGTCAATCTCCTGTCCCACAGGTGCAGGCCTTCACCTCTGTAGGTCCAGGACCTTTGTCTGATATGGCAGAGAGGAATTCATCAGGTATGGATGATTTAGTTGCTGTCTCATGGTTTGTGTGCAATAGCTGGTAAAAACGACAGTACAAGAACTTGGCGGATCTGATAAACAGCCTCCAACATTTTATGTGACATACAGCAGACACAATGGAGGAAATAGTTACATCCTCTGATATGAAAGATTAACACATTCCTTATCATTAGACTAAATTCTGGGAATTTCAAGCCTTTCCACAAAACTACACTAAATTAGCTTTTTTGTGCAGCTCCAGGCTAGCATGGAACAGTAGGTTTTCACCTGTAATCTGTATACTGCTAGAGATCATAATATATTTCTAACTAGGCTGTCAAAGTTAACTAGGAGAGTTAGACATCCACTAGAGATCATAGGCTATCTGATTTGGCTGTTAAAGATAATGAACTGAGCAAATTTTGTTTACTATGCTTAAATTTGTTGGGTAAGCATTCACAATGCCACTGAAAATATCTTAGTAGTTTGATTGTGATAACAAGAGGGCATCTCATTATTTTATTTACTGTGGCATACAACCAAATATAATAAGTTCAGACCCATAATTTATTTGTATCTCCTATTTGCTTTCCTTGTGAACAATTGTGATTATCTAGGATGGGGTTTTCTGATAAATTCTGCTGTGTTCTTTTCCTTCCAGATCTTTTCCCTGTCCCAACTCTAGTAATTATTTCTACCAACAAGTTGTTACTTACTGACGTAGACAGTGGTCATACTGTATGGGAAATTTCAACAAAAAATAATGTAAGGGACATCTGTTATACTGCTGATGATGACAAAGCATACTATATCACTGAAGATTCTCTTTTTATTCTGAATATACAGAATGCTTCAATGTTTCAGGTATTCCTTTATTAATTCCTTTACTTGAGAGAATCTAGGAAAGTACATGGCCATTATTGTCAATATTTTATGGTCAACTATGCTTTTGAAAAAGTAAAAAGGACTAGAGTATGCCATTGCTAAAGTTGTCCTTTTAATTATAAATTGTTATAGTGACATCTTCTTTGTTGATATTTTATCAGATGTTTAATTTAAAATTCATACTAGCAAATACAAGAAATTTGTTGTTTGTATCACATTTAATTTAATTTACTTCATCCTAATGTCAAGAATATGGAAGCAACAATTGTTATTTGTGAAACAATAGTTTTGATTTTTCTAAAAATAATGTCAATCCATGACATTTTTAATTTATATTATATTATATTTATTTATATTTTTACTTCTACGTTAAGAGAGTAGACACTTTTCTTTCTGAAATAATTTGAATGTCATAATCTCCTAACGTCAGGTTGGAAAATTCTGTTCTTTTTTATTTTTTTCTAAAGTTTTTGCAAGATGCATATCTTCACAATGTCACAGCCATCACAGTTGACTGGATTGCAAGACATCTCTTTGTTGCCCTGAAAACACCACAGAATGAAACTAAAATATTTGTTATTGATCTTGAGCTCAAGAAAATATCTCTAAAAGCCTTGAACATGCAGCTGGGCAAAAGTAATTCAACTGTATCGTCTCTGTGGTCATATCCTTTCTTAAGGTAAGGCACCTACTACTAATAGCTTTTTAAAGGCAAATTTTAGACATGATTTTCATTAAAACTTGAACTGTTAAGGACCAGAAAGGACTTTTTATAGTAGATGAGTTTTGGCATTATGTAAATCTCAGAAATTTTTGGATGTAGTGTCACTTTAGTACTGCTGATTGAGCTTGGACGTATCTAATTTCAAAAAGATGTCTGTGTTTGAGTAAAGATTTCAAATTATGCTTAAATACTGTTAGGTTCCTCTATATAATGAAGAATATGCAAACGAATAGAGTAAATGAAAGTTAGCATCAGACAACATTTTTTTTTACAGGAACCATCTTATCCAGAATAGCCAGTTATTGTGGCCTTCTATGCAAAATGAATAATTTGGCACTGGAAATCACTTTGCAATTACACTGCTGTAGTTACCTGGTTTTAAAAGTTTGTGATAGTTGTGAGTAGTTAGTCAGCTAGTCAGACTAGGACTGCATTTAGATGGGTCAGGTTGAAGTTTTTCTGCTGAGAGTGATGCATTTTCTTGGATAGCCGCTTGTACTGGGTAGAAGAGCTTGGCCATGGCAGCCGCATGTTTTATTATGATGTTCTGAACAACACCGTGCACCACATCTTGGGACATGGATGGGCAGAAAAACAGATGAGGAGCTACTGCACCTGCAACGTCACAGAAGCAGAGCTAGGAAGAATTATGAGTATAGATTTGTCTGACTCCAAAAATCCCCAGCTGCTTTTTATCAGAGGAGGAGATGAAATATGGGCCTCAGATGTGGATGGTTGCCACTGCTGGAGAATTATCAAAATTCAAGGTCTGAGTGCTCTTTTATTTTTCTATGTAGTTTGTGATTCTTGCTGTCTCTTACTTCAAACAACATTTATTTCCAAAAATAGCATTCCTGAAGCATTTTTTTTATAAAACTGATCCATCTATAGTCAATATGGGCAAAATGTTTGTGTTCTGTGTTTGCAGTTGTGTACCCTGCTCACACAAACTAAGAGAAAGAGCAGTGTGAGGATATTTACCAATTTAAGTACGTATTCTAGTAAGATGTAAATCAAAGGAAATGCTACGGCCTCAAGTGCTACTGGTCAATAGATTTCACTTAGAATATTAACACATTATTTTGCTAGGCTTTCATATTAGCTACACCTATTGGAGTTTATCTCACTGAAAAGATACAATAACAACTTGTGCCTGAAAATGACATTGCAGACTTCACTGTGTGGGGGAAGTACTTCATGCAGGTAGGATCTTGCATGACAAATTATTCACTTCTTGTGAAAATAACACTTAGTCTTGGTTGTTTGGTTTTCAGCTCAGTTCTGGAGGTGTGCTGGTAAAGCTGCTCTGTTACTAGAGGAGGTGTCTTAATTGTTCCTGAGTGCTGGCAGATCATGATGGTTTTCATCTTGGAAAAAAGAGCAAAGTTTCTTTAGACAGCTCTGCCTTTTGTGTTTTATTTCTTGTGTTTGTTTATTGAATAGCAGTTCTCGTAATTATGGATAATAAAACACCTTCAAATCTACACTTCTAAACTGGAATAACAGTGTCTCAGCTTCATAAGACTCTGAAAAATATCAGAAATCTCTTCTCAGGGGGAGATCTTTGAGGATTCAGTATGGACAAGATACATATGTTGACTCATTGTGAATACAAGCACCCGTCTGCTCTTGTAAAATCATCTGCTCAGGGTTGATTATAAAACTTAACTATGCAATGTTTTCATATAGGTAATAACACTGGCAGCTTGACTGCAGATAAGAAATTTATTTACTGGACCACTGAAACAAAGGAATACACTGAAATTTGGTTAGCAAATAAAGAAAGCAGAAGACAATTTCTTCACAAGAGAGCAAACCATGCGCTGAAAATCTTAGCCTACAACTCAGCAGCACAATCATATCCAGGTAGAGGGGATTTGGCTTATTTTGAAAATGTAACCAATTTATTACTGAGCATGTATTTAAGTTGCAGATTGTGCTGTGTATTTATGTAAAGTGTGCTTCATGGATTCAGGTACTTTCTATAGGAAAACAATTTGCACATTTTTAAAGGATAGATATGAGGACTGGCCTTGTGTTGGATACAATGGAAGGTCATGGTGATGAATATTGCCTGTTTGTTAATGCTGAACTATGCCTATTTTGAAAGTTATGTCAGACCTGGAGACTTAGAAAAGGTGGTGCATATGACAGCACAGAAAAAGGGCAAATGTGTTCCACAGTGTTGTAGCAAGTGTTTGATAGTGATCCCTGCTATGACACAGATTTCTGAGTTTGTTCACGGGTATGTAGAACTAAAAAAAAGGTCTGGCCTTCCAAAGACAAAGAAATAAGAACTCTTCTTGTTAAAGTGATTTATAGTAAAGCACCCGTGAGACAATTAGCAGTTACATCATAGTAGACCCAGGCTTCACTTAGAACTCCTAGTATTTTAAACAAACCATTGTAGAATGGCAACAAAAGAAATGAAACATTAATTTTAATAGAAAATTAGGATTCGTGGCACCTATAATAATTATCTTTGAAAATGCAGAGGTTTAGAATAGCTACTAGCATGATGAATATATTCAAAATAATTCTTGAACTCCAGTTTTGCATAAAAAAAACTAGTAAATATACAAATGAGTATTTTAACAAGATGAACGTCTTTGGACTAAAACCATTTCACATGCTGGTACAGTCATGCCTGCCTGCAGCTGCTCTGACCAATGCTCAGGCTATCCTTGCCAACATTTGGGCTTGTTTGTTCTCATGAGATCTGTGTGGGCTTGGCATGGCTGCAGGAGTCTGGTTTGGCCCTGGTACAGAATGTGCCAATCCCTATCCCCAGGGACAGGGTTTCATTCAAGAGCCCCAGGCTTAGCTGGTGCAGAAAGGGAAGAACCAAATTTCAGTCCAAATGGATTCTTTCTACCCAGAGATCCCCACTGAGATTTTCTAATTTACATTGACTGCTGTAAGTATATTTGGAGGAATATGCATGAACCTGAGTTTGGTAGGAATGGTAGGTTTGCTCACTTTGGGAGAAAAGATTTGGACTGTGAAGTCAGTTGTTGTGGCCTAAGGGCAAACATTGGCCATTGTACCTTCTTGCCTGTGCACATGCCTATATTTCTTCCTTCTTAGCAGGAAGTCCATTTAATATATTTTTATTTTGTTTTGGAAAGTACATCAAGTAATGAGGAATTTTCTTTTGTTACTTTTCAGTAACTGTCAGTGTATTTTTCTATTGTTTTCTCCCTCCAGACTCCTTTTCTTCCTCCCAAATTTGTCTCTCATTATCTGTTGTTAAGTCACACATGGAAAGCTGTTTGGAAGAAAAAGCAGATAACACTTAATTGCTAGAGAAAGGCAATGTCTATTCAGCATATCTGTCTTTCCAGTATCAGGCAAATTTGGGCTCATCAATATGTACTGCCATGACAACACAGCAACTACAATTTGCATTTCCATCTTCTACTTCAGGAAGAACCTAAATTCTTTTTTGAAGTTGTATCTCATCAAAGATAAATGAGAGTTTCTTTGAGGACCGCTATTTTTGTGTCCATGAAAGTAATCAAATAAACAACTTTGAGGTGGAATTTTCTTCTGTTTCTTTTTGTGGGAGCAGGAAGAATACTTTATAGTTATGCTTTCTCATATGAATGGTGGCAGAATCCCATGCAAGTTTGGATTGCTCCAACCATAATTTTAATTTTTAACCTTTTGATGTCTTTCCTAGATAAAAGATGCCTGATTCTTTTGCCAGACACTGAGGAACCTACTATCCTTGCTACAACTAACACCAGTTTTACACTGAGCTTGCCATCTGTCACACCACAGCACCTATGCCCTGGCATATCCCAGCCTACGCCGACTTACCTGGTATTTTCCAGACAAGTAACAAACCTCTGCAGGAACTCAGGACACTGTTTGTCTGCTCCACAGCAAAAAACATTGGTATGGCTACTTCACACAGAAATGCATGTTATGTCGTCTATAAACAGGGAATGTGATATCACTTCTAGTGATTTTATGAAGCATTCTGTAGCTTTCTGTCAGTGAGTTTTTCCATTTCTACATTTTCCAACAGTAACTGTCCTTTCTCTGTGGTATTTGGTAAGTGGTAAATTCCTTAGCTTTCCTTTGTGCAAGAACCCCCTTACTTTTTGACTTGTTTTTTTGCTATGTGCTTTCTTATCTGTAGGAACCTATTACCAAAACTGGGATTCTAACATTCTTTTTTTAAGAACTAAAGCATATTATGATGCAAAAACACTACTTTATTACTTTTTAAACACACGTTTCATTGACAGATGATTGGGTTGACATATGACTCATTTCTAAGAGTGCATGTCTATTATCTGATTTTGACTTACAGGAATATCAGGGTCCTATTGCTGTCCTAGAGAACCTACAGCCATTTTCGAGTTATGCCATACAAGTTGCAGTGAAAAACTACTATTCAGATGAGGAGGTGCTGCCTGTGGGAGAAGGCACAGTTGGCACAACTCTATATGGAGGTTTGTTTCATATTTTGTTCTGATTTTGAACAGAGTTCTCATCTCAGTAAGAGAAAGATGTATGCAAGTTTGGTTTGTAAATCAGAAAGCAGACAAATAGTCTGCTTAAAATATAACCAGTGTAGATCTTTGCAAGGTCTTTGCAAGCAGACTTGATGAATTTATAAGATTCATTAAATATATTTGTATATATTCTTTAGTACTTTGGCTTAATGGCTTGCTGAGGAAAGATAAATTATGGTTAAAAGTGACTGAACAGTTGTAGTTTCTGCCTTGGACTACATCTTCAAATAAGTTGTATTTGAATGTATATACAGTTATGCATTTTTAAATATCTGTGTCACGTACTCATTCAGCATTAAGAAGCTTTGGCATTCTTGTAATTGTGGTTTCTAAAGGGTAATGCAGATTTGCCCTGTTGTGATCTAGGCTGAAAAGACAACGTTTCATTTTTTACTTTTGGCCTGGATGAAAACAGCTCATTTTCAGTTGATTTCAAGAATTTTGATGTGCCCTTTCAGTCCTTGTTCTTTGAGAATAGTATAGTCTGGGCTAGATGCCTGCCATGCTTGTAAATACCTCAGTTAGGGCAGGAAGATGTATCTACTCCTTCACTGCTTCACTCTTCCTGCTGGCAGCTGTGGGGCAGCTACTATGCCAGTTTTCTTGAAGCTCTTGACATCCTCCAGAAGGAGAAGGATCCTGCAAAGGTGCATGTTACGCTTTTGCACCTGTTGCAACCCAATCTAACAGAACTACCTTCCTCAGCACTTTTTCTTGTTTTGCATGTGTAATTTTGTACATGCACACTCGTCTTTATGAGGAGCTGCCTTTGTGCTTTTCTTCAGATAACTTTCTCAAGGCTTCTGCTGAACTCCCTCAGTGAAAACATGGAAAGCCATTATGAGAGGTAACTATTCCCCATAGTTTACATAGAGCTTGCTCTTCTGCTGTCAGTTTTGCTCTGTTGTGCCTGATGTCAGCTTTATCCACATAAACTCTTCACTTGTAAAGCCATCAAGCACCTCAGTTAATTCCCAGGTCAGAGAGTCAGAATTATAGCTAAGTCTACCTGACAGCATATCTGTGTTATACTGAAAGACTGGGGAGGTGGTACCTAGGGATACTTGGTGTCAAACTCACTGGGATGTGGGAATGCTGTCCCCCATCTTCATTAGTTTTCTTGCCTGGGTCTTGTCCTCCAGAGTTTGAGCAGTTAGTTTTTGAGAGAGGGTAAGGGAGTGAAACTGAGAGGCACAGAAGTCTCTAGCTCTTGGGCACTGGCTCCCTCAGCCTGGGTGCATCAGGGCTGGCTGTGGCTGGCACATAGCCATGCAGGATGCACAGTTCTGCATGTGGATATTGCTGTGAAATGCAGTGAGGGAGCCACAGCAGGACCCCTAAGGTCTTCCCTTACCTCTTTTTTGCCTCTCTTTGGATTTTGGCTGCTTCAGAAGCTGGTGGAATAACTGGAAATTAAGTATGGACAGCCATCACTGTATTTTTCTTACTTTCCTCAATGTCTCTTTCCCCTAGTGATCAACTGTGCCCAAGAAAACATTTTATCTGGAATACCTGGCAACAGGTACAGTCCAGGAATCCTGATTTCATTTCTTCTTTCCTTAGGGATGTACTCTGTGGTTTCTTTAAAGGTTCATTCATGGAATAATCAGCCTCTCTTTTTGCCACCTTTGTCCACAGGAGAGCATCACCTTTGAGTGGCTCTGCCAGTGGCTTCTCTTATACACAGATCATTCCCTGTTTTTTGTCCTAGGAGCAGTCACATTTTCCCCCTTAAAAACCCTCTGTTTAAAGTGAACTTCTTTTCCTCTTTCAAATGAAAGTGAAACTAGAAGTGCAGGCATATTGCCACCCTTCTTGTGGAATCCAGACATGTTATACTTTGAAAGTTCAACTATGCTGGGTTTTTTTCTCTTAACAGTCAGATCCCTTAGCATCTGCACCATCAAGCAAATAGGGTCCCATCCTATGTGGATCTCTGAATATTGTGAGCTGGTCTCTTCTATGGTGCCTACAGTGATAGGACTGGGGGCAATAGCCTTTGTCTGCAATGGGAGATTCAGATTAGATATCAGAAAAAAAGTTGGCACTGTTCAGGTGGTCAGGCACTGGAATAGGCTTCTCAGGGAGGTGGTGGAGTCACCATGCCTGGAGGTGCTTAAGAGGCACCTGGTGTTGGGTGATGTGGTTTAGTGGTTTAGGGGTTACAGTGGTAGTTCTGGGTGACAGCTGGACTTAATGATCTGAAAGGTCTCTTCCAACCTTGATGATTCTACCTTCCTATGGAGTCTGTGGAGAAAAACAAACAAAACTCCCCCAAACACTCAGCAACTCTAGCCTTCTATCAGTGGATTTCAATTCTTTACATGGGATTCCACATCTGTAATATAACACTTGTGTAACACATTGATTGGATAACATTAAATACTATTGGGATGTGGTAAGAATTGACACAGTTAATTTTTTGTATGGTAAACTGTGCCATCCTGCAGCAATGTACAGCACTGTTCAGTGTACAATGAACCATAAAGGTAGCATGTGAAATGGGAGACTGGGTTGCTCCACTCAAACGGAATTTTTTAGTCTCATGTTAAAATGAAACATGAAACTCAGAACAGGCTTCTCTAGTTAAGACAAAATGAAAAATCTGGATGAAAGTCAAGTCTTAGACAAAAAGCAAAACAAACCAACAAAAAAGCCTCACCGCACCCCAGCCTGCAAACCCTGAGTGTTTTGAATAGGTATTTGTATCAGCATTCAGAGCTTTACACAATTTGCTGAAAAACTTCCAGCCAGCTGTAAATAGAAGCTATATGTGTCCTGACACTTATGTTCTCTATTTCATGAATGTAACCGCCAGTTTAAATTGTAATCAGATGCTGCTAGAGCCTCTTGAAGTGTGTGCACTATTTAACACCTCTGAAGCTGTGTGAATTCCCTCTGCCTTTTTCTCAATTCTCTAATGAAGTGAAAGAAGCTTGGAATAATTTGTGCTTTCCATCAAATAGCAAGATAGAGGGAATGAAAAAAAGAGAAAGACAATTAATGCATTGCTCTTGCCACAGAGTGTCACTCTTACTCCACATATGTTTTAGCTAGACAAATGAAAAATTTGTCTTCTTTCCTATTCTAGTTTCTGCATATTTCATTAAATGATCTGTAGTCTTGCTACTAGGATATGAATTAAAACATATGGACTCATCATTTTGATATGTTGGGAACATAAATAGTGTAATGACTTGTTAACCTTTTACCTGTCTGGGCATCTCAGTAGGAAATAAGGATTTTTTTTAAGAATGCAAAGTAGGGACATGCCATATACCGTTACAAAGTCTGTGATCTTAAAACTCCAAAGGAAGGGTTGATTTTTCCTGAACAATTTGTGGGTAATCAGCTGATATGGACATCTAACCAGCAACCCAGTTTCTTCCTTACACAGCTCACCCAGAACCTGAATTTCTGAGAAAAATTGTAAATGATGGGAAATAACGTTTAGTTTTGGATTTTCTTCCCCCATAAGTTTCTGTTCAAGAAAAGCCTTTCCAATTAGAATAGAGCACAAGTTTTTTTTTTTTCTGTGCATATTCAAGTAAGCACCATATTAAACTCATATCTGAGACCCTGATGAGGAAACTAAGAGGGAGCAGTAATTCTGTGGAATGACTATAAATGTAGAGGTATAGGACATCAGCTGTTTTCCTGTAGTTGTTCAGTTTGGGTTGGTTTTGTTTTGGTTTGGTTTGGTTTTTATTTTTTTTTTCTGCTTGCATTAAGATAGCCAAGAAGATACTGAATGTCCCTCAAAATATTTTAAACTTGTCTGCAGCTGACTGACTATACCAGAATATGAGTTTTACATGTGTAAAGTTTCAGTCATGTGAATGAATCATAATAAAACACTTATATCCTTCTTTTCTTTCCTTGGTGAAATTTCTTGGCTTCTCTAAAAGGGAAATTGTTTTTTTCTTTCTGTTTCAGTACCAGAGGCAGTTGAAACTATTAAAGCATTAGTTTTGTCTGACACTACCATCAACATATCTTGGAGTGAGCCTCTGAAGCCAAATGGACCTCTTGAATCCATCCGCTATCAAATCTCTGTCAATTTATTGCCTGCTGTCCCAGCGACACCTTTGCGAAAAAGTGAATTTTCAAATGGGATGCTTTCCTGGTCTGTCAGTGGGCTCCAACCTGAAACAAATAATTCATTCAAGGTATAATTGCAAGTAGTTTTACTGGTTTGTTCAGCCTGCAAATCTTTAGACTGCTCTTCTGTAAAGTAGATAAATAAAAGTGTGTGACGTGGATTCATAAGAACAAAATGTACTGCTTCTCCATTTACAGATGAAGGCTTAAAAACAATAGTAAATTATGTATCTGGACAGGAGGTCTAGATCAGAGTGACATTTTTAAAAGTAACCAAGTAAACGTGTTGTTTGCAGAATGTGCACTGGGTATCACAAATAGAGCGATTTATACAGTTGGGAGAACATTCAGATAATGGCAGGAGGATCTGTAAGTCCTAATTAGATTTGAACTTTTGTTCATGATTTGGATAATATAATGGGGAATATATATAGACACACATACCTAAATACCTGTATGTGTGTATGGAAGTATGCATACCTAATAGGTCATATTTGCCTGTGGCTTAGTGAAAAGCAGTGTACTAAGGCACTTTTTAAATTTGTGTTTCTGTGCTTCTGAAACACTGCCTAATATGTGATGTGTCATCTGCATGTCTGTGTGAGAGCATGTGGCACCTACGAAAGATCTAGAAAGAGAAGGGACTTGGTAGAAATCTGAGATGAGAAACTAAGAAGAGTCTCTGAGGAAGGATACCCCTGAACATGAAATTTCAGCCTGAAGATATATAACCTTGCAGGTGTAAGGCACAAAATCTTTCTAAAACTATATCTCTACTGCCTGAATACTGCCTTGTTTAAAAGGTTAGTCTTACAAACCCTTGGTGTTGCTAAATCAAAGCTGCCTTTCCAACTGCTGTGGTATTGTACGGTTCATCCATTGCCTTACTAGGTTCTTGCTTTTCATCCTGATGAGAACTGGTTTTCTGCAAGTGTTCCTGTCATTGCAAAAACTTTTGAGAGTCCAGCTGCACCTATCAACATAGTCCCCAGAAATACCAGTTTCCAGCTAGAATGGAGAGCTCCTCTGCACATCAACAAAACCAGTTTCTGGTTTGAGTTGCGTAAGGTAAAAATACCTCTAAGTTTTGGGATGGGGTTTTTTCAGATCAGAGAAAATTTAACCTACTCTGTCCTGGTAAGCAGGATAGGGTGGGTGGCAGGATATACATGAGGAGTCTCAGTGGATAATTTGGGCATGGTGATGTCAGTCTTAGCTGCTCAGCAGGGGCAGGATGGAGTCAGCATTTGCCAGGAACAAGGAGGAGTGCAGCTGTAGCATTTAGTACTCTATAGTGCCAAAGGACATCCTGGATGACCTCACCAGAATTCCTTCTGAGTCTCCTGTTTCAGCAGTCCTATCCCTGTTTCCCCACTGCCCTGCCCCAACTGGGTTTGCAGTTGCAAATCCTCTGTCTGCCCTGCACAAGAAAAAGAAGAAAAGGGTTTTCAGCAATAAACATTGTGTCTGGACTTTATTTTCCTGTGATAGAAGTTAGGAGAAAATGTCAGAGAGGAGACCAGATCCAAGGAGTAAGAAGTAAGTGCTGCAGTGAGAGCAGCATGATTGGAAACTTCAGACTTCAACACCTGAACCACTGGACGCAGAAAAAGTCATGTCCTAAATTGGATCATGCAGATTCTTTACCGTGGAGAAGCAGATTCAACAGGCCTACACCAAACATTTCCCTGCCCTAAAATAAATGTCACATCCCAATTCCACTAACCCACCTCCTTTCACTTGCATCATGGCAAGCTGAACTCATGGGCACGTCACAATGATCCAGAAATATAAAAGGAAGGCTCCTTTTGGCTGTGTAAAGTGGGCAATTAATCTGTTGTTCTTTGTTACTGCCAAGACTTGTAAATCTCCTGAAAACAAAGAAGAAAATCAGGGTTTGTGTCCTTGGTCTTTGAGAGGACAAAGTCCCATGGTCAAAAGAGCACCTGCGTCATATTTCCACTATGATATTAAGAGGTGGCAAAGTAGTTAATCTACCCAGGAATAGAACTGTGACACACTTTCAGCAGAGCAAGAAAGTTGACCATAATGATATTTTATTTCTCCAGTGGCCAACAAAAAGTGACTGGTTTTCTCCTGCAAACACTGCATGCACAAGAAATCTTGTTTACACGTGCAACCTCACAGGAACTCTTCCTTGGACCAACTACTTTGTAAGAGTAACAGTAGTTTATGTTACAGGAGTGAAAAGCACTTCCTCTTCAGCAAGATTTAAAACTACAGGTAAGCACTTAACACAGGATAACAAGATTTTAAGACTCTTTGCAGGATGTGAATATTAAATGTAATGTTTTCAAAAAATTTAGCAGGCAATTTTCTTATACTGAGGCCCAATAGTTCTGTATGTTTGAAAAATGAATAACAGAATCTCATTCCTTCAGAAATAATGGGGGAAAAGAAATTAGGTTCATTTCCAAGTGGAGCAGAGGAAAGAGTGAGGGGAACTGAAATGAAATGCCTCTAATGCAAGTGAACTCATTAGTGGTGAAAGGCAGCATGTGAGTACAAATTTTGGAATTTATCCATCACAAAGAGAAGCCCAATGATTCATTTTCTGTGAGGATTATTAATATAGATCCTCCTTTCTTTTGTATGTCTAAACACCCATGTGTGCACCAGATTTTCTCTATGCCTTTAGCCCTTTGTCTTGAAACAAACACATTTTAAGGGCTCTGTTTCTTCCCCTGTTTGCCTTAAGCTGGTGTTCCCAGTAAGCCAGGAGTTCCTAAAAGAGCAGAAGACTCCAAAAACTCTGTACAGTGGGAAAAGGCTGATGACAATGGAAGCAAACTGACCTACTACATCTTAGAAAGCAGGTAAGCAATGCATGAGGCCCTCTTCCCACAGGTAGCAGCCCAGAGCAAATCTGGCTGTGGAGGGCTTTTCAGGTTGGCTCTGATGGGAAGAACAAAATATGTATGATGCAAAAGGCCCTTCCCATTGGGATCTCTTTCTTAGATAAACCAAGTACCCATAATTTCCAGAAATTCTGGAAAACACAGAAGGAAAATAAACACAAACAATTTCAGAGCAATCTTGAGATACAATTATATATTTGGATCTATGTCAGTGAATTAGAAGATTTAGAGATAATTTCAAATCACAAATCTCAAGTTACATGTACTATGTATTTTTGGCTGAAATATTTGTATAAATATATTAGTATTCAGAGGACTCGAAGAAGGTGTTGTAATATTGCCAGAAATAAAATATTCCCACCCACATGGGATGACTGTATAATTTTTAAAGTGCTCTGTCATCAAATACTGATTGCCTGGGCTATTGATGTTGCACTAGAGTGAGTGCTCATTCTTACTCCTGCAGTGGCATTGGAAGGGCTGATTGGGCAGTTTAAAGTATATTGCTGTGGGCAGTGACTTTGAACTTCTAAGGTTTTGACCATGGCTCTGGAGAGATTTCTTTAAAACAATCAGTGCAAAGTTTAATTAATGCATTATTTACAATTAGGAGAGTCCATCTTCTGAAACATTCCTGTGATTGTTTAAAGTCATTACTAGTGGAGGGAAGCAGTTTTCTAAACTCAGCCATTATTTCTTTCTCTGTGCTTATGAAAGCTAAGGGCTGACAACACTCTGGAGCTGGAAATGCTTCACCTATATAAGTTTTCACCCAGACATATTTTCCTGGTGCTGTAAGCTTCCTACAGTTCCGTGAGCATGCAGCACCACTGACCTGCATACTCTGAGGAAACAATAATTTTGATATGCCAGGAGACAATCTGTACCTGATTTTCTGCAGATGGGTAAGGAAAGGTCAGTCCCTTAGTCTGTGCCAGGGCTGTGCATTAGCTGCTGTGTTCTTCAGACTCCAGTTTCTTATTCATTTCTGGAATCATAATGCATCAATGACATGGTCTTTTAGTGAAATAAGCTTTTCTCTTGCAGTTTGAATGTACACATGCTGATGTTTTTGACAGAATTTCACATCAGCTAGAAAAAAGTTAGGTCAGTTGCACAGCATTAGAAAATGTTTGCCTAGCCCTTTTAAGCAACCTCCCTTTTTCATACAGCTCTGGGGCAACATGTGCACACCGAGGACATGAACATACAGTTTTCCCTTATCTTTCTGGTTTAGAAGTGTTTGGCCTTTTTTCTTTATTAAAGTGTGTTGGGAGAATGAGTGACTTTCTCATGAAGGTCATTTCACATGATATATTACGGTGTTGTGTGACATGAAATGATATTTCAGATATGGCCTTTCAAGTTTAAGTACGTGGTCTTCTTTTGGTTGGTGAATAATCAGCTCTGAATTTATTGTAAGCAATCAATCTCAGTCCAATGGGGAAAGGAAGAAATACACCCAGCAGTCAGCAGGCACTATGAGAAAGTGGCTAGCTAAAGAATGGTATCTTCACTGCCAATGACTTGCTTCCTATTTAGCTTGTGAAACCTGATGCACAAGAGACACTGAATTACTCTGAGTGGTCTGGAAGAGCAAAAAGCTCTAGCACACTAGAAAAAAAAGTCTCAGAAAGCTAATAAGAACTTTTTGAAATCTTGGCTGTGAGGTGTATACTGAAACAGGTGAATCAGGCATATACTGAACAGCTTTTTGTGTCTTAAGTGTTCTAGCATTTCATTTCCAATGCCAAGATAAAGATGTTTGGTTCCTAGCATTGCTGAAATAACATGGCACAATTTTCTTCTCTGTAGCCAAACCAGACTGAGCTTTTATTCAGGCAGAGAAATGCTGTGAAAACCATGCAATTGAAGGAAAGAATAGGGTGGGGGTGAAGCAGTAAACTGCCCTTGTAGCATTAAGGATATTCTTGTGTTGTGCTGTGCATGTTGCAGGAAACAGTCTGGCAACAGCAGTGATATGAAGTCCACGTGGGAGGTGGTTTTCAATAGCTCCTGTGACAGTATTTGCACATGGAAGGCCAAGAACTTAGAAGGAACTTTCCAGTTCAGAGCAGCAGCTGCAAATGTGCTGGGACTTGGTGAATACAGTGACATTAGTGTGGATATAATTCTGAGTAAAGGTATGTCTTGTACTTGTGTATTCTGGTAATTTTTTTTTTTTTTTGTTATTCCAAATAGTCATACCAATTTAGGAACAGAGACTGGCTATTTTAAGAGCAATATTCCTGCAAAGGAAAAGTAATGTCTCTAATAGGTAATAAATGGTGATGTTTACATGGTGACCCCTGCTGCTTGTGCTCATCCAGGCTCTTTTGCACAGAATAGTGGGCCTGAAAATGTTTCTGCTCATTTATACCACTTTGTCTCTGTGGCTCTGCCACTCTGCTTTATGATGCAACTGGTGAAAAAAGGCAAGCTCACACACTGGGTAAAGATATCAGAATTACTTCTTGGCTTCAGCCAGAATGTTATACTTACACTTCATGGGTGCTTTTGGAAATCCCACCTTGAGTAGTCAAACAGTTCAACATTTTCTATGTCTGCATATACATTAGGTCACAGGAATGGCTCGAGGAGTCTGGGGGAGAAGGATTAGTCTGACCAAAAGCACATCCACATACAGCCTACAAGAGAGCTTTGTGCAGTGGAAGACTTACACAGCAGGCAGCTGAAGAGTTCTCTTTGGTGTGCTCTGCTCCATGGGATTGACATTGCATGAACAGACAGTAATTAAGGAAATTCCCCTTTCTCTTTAACAGATGATATGATCTCCATGGGCATCATCATAACCATTGCTTCTGTGATTGGAGTAGTTGTGCTGTGTTTGGCTGTGGTTATGCTATTTGGTTTTGGTATGTGATGGAATTTTTTGTTTACCCTTGGTTTGCCAGGCCTCAGTGAAAGGCAGTTCAGATGGTGGGAAATTATTGCCCTCCAAATTTAGGGAAATGCTCCCTCCCTAGGATGGGAACCAGCCAGAATTTGGATGTTCTCAGTCTTTGAGGCCCTGGAAATGGCTAATTACATTTTTGATATCAAGGACAGGATAGAAATTCACTCCATCCTCAGGCATTTCTTGCTGTTGAGTACATGCAGGGAGAGCACAGGAGTTAAGGAACTCTAAGGCTTGTATGTATCCTTATAAAAACTTGCACCTTACAGTTCTCAAGTTTATTCACCACAGGGTCCCATTTTCTTTCTCTTAAACTTTATCTCTGAAGAAAGGATGCAATGATTACCCTGAGGTACAAATGTCCACATGTGATGGTCCTGTCCTCTCAATCCTCATCCTTTCCCTGGGGTCTTGTGGCACACAGAAATGGATACCTGACTGAGTTGTCAGCTCAATGAGCACTTGTCTGTGTTTTGTAGGAAAAATGGCCAGATGGAAATGACTTGCTTACATGAGCTGTTGGAGGGTGATGTTGAACAAAATAACATAAAAACTGTAGCCTTTCAGAGTGCTTACACACTGGGATGCTTTCAGAATGAAACATCTGATAGTCTCCTTTTCTATTCCAGTATGGAAGCAAAGATTGAAATCCAGAAAGCCACGTTTGCCTGGACAGATAGTGTTCATCAAGGAAGATAAAGAACTAGCTCAGCTCAGGGGAATGGCTGAGACAGTGGGACTAGCCAATGCCTGTTATGCTGTACGGTATGTCCTCAGAGCAAATGTATTTTCAGGACAAAAACCTCTAAAAGGTCTTCCCTGGACCAGTTTTCATCAGGGCACTCATCCCTGAAACCTCAAGGTAGAGTTAAGAGCTGCATGTTTGCTGCAGGGCAGGTCTGCTCTGAAGGATGCTCTGCAATGTTGCCCCTCTGGCACACAGCCCAGCCTGGATCACCCCCAGCCCATTCTTCATGTCACTGGCAAGAAACACAAGTGCACAGGGAAAGAAGACCTGGTGTTTTCCAGTAACTTCCAATATCCAGGCCTCACCTGAGCTCCCCTTAAATATACCCGATGAGACAAATAGTACCAGCTTAATTTGAATTTAATAGAATTTCAGGCATCCTTAGGTATCAACAAGTGACCAGTTTTGCTGTTTTGTAGCACTCTTCCTTCTCAAGCAGAGATTGAATCACTGCCAGCTTTCCCTCGGGACAAACTCAACTTACACAAATTGTTAGGAAGTGGAGCATTTGGAGAAGTATATGAAGGGACTGCAGTAGATATCCTGGCAGATGGAAGTGGAGAATCCAAAGTAGCAGTCAAGGTAATCACAGCTGTGTATTTCTCTGGCAACAGAATGGAATGGGCAGAGAGATCTGTCTCAGAAGTTTTACCTGAGAAATGAGTGTTGGGCTGCTGAGGGTATTTCCTTCCACAGCTTCTTGCAAATCTCTTAAAGCTCAGTCTTGTAATGATTTCTAGAAAATATTGTGTGTTTAAGGCCACTTTTATGTCTGATAGTTTTATTTAAGTGCTATGTGATAATGGTAATGATGACCAAATGTTACTTCAGAAGTTTCTTCTGCTTTTTGTTGAGTAGACTTTGAAGAAGGGTGCAACAGACCACGAGAAGAACGAATTCTTGAAGGAGGCACACTTAATGAGGTAGGGGCAGCTTTGTCCCTGGGCACCCTTCAAAGCTGTTGTCCTCTGAGGGTGGTGGCTTTCCAGAAGAATGAAAGCAGGGCTTTGCTCTAAACAGATTATTGTGGCATTTTGGGGGTGTTCTTGTATTTCTGCCAAACACTACTGATGAATATCACAGAACTAAAGCCATAAATCTGGTAAGCAAAATTCAAGATTCAATATGCTCATATCATGGATTTATTTGGGATTGTACTGGTGTATTTCAGTATCTTTGCTCCCCTAAACCATGTTAGTTGCTAAAGACAATTGGTCAGAATTTGGCTAATTCCATTTTACTGAAAGAAACAAATCAGAACAAACCGATATCTCGAAGTTATAATTTACAGTGGAAAATATTTTTTAAAAGTGTGCCACTAGGGGCTGCCACATACCCCTTCTATTTAGGTAGTTAAATTAATCTGTCACCACTGCAAGAATTTCACATAACAAGGTTTGTGATTCAGCTAGAAATCTTGTTTTCCCAGTGTCCCCAGAAACAAGAAGTTCAACTGAATTTTTCAACTTCAGTATAAGACTGACAGTGCAGTTTAGTTTTCAGATGCACTTTTGCACTTCTTTGACTTTCATTTCATGTATGCAGAAGTAGAAGCAATTTTTAAAATATGAAGGATTTCTTTCTGCACAGAAAATGTGGTACTATTAAACTGGAAACTGATTTTCACAACACTCAAAATTTTTTGTGTGCTTACACAAAAAAACTTATCTTGCATTTTTTGCCTTTTATGACACACTGTAACTGAATGAGGTAAAAGGCTTGTTAAAACCAAAATTCAACCATGACATTAAAGTGCAAATTAATGATAAAGAGTAAGAGTTGTGTGTAAATTCCTTGTAATCTGTCTTCAGTCTACCTAGCAGTCAAACACACTTAAGGTCTTTTTTTCTATCTTTTTTTAATGGAAATTGTATGAACCCATACAAAAAAGTTAAAGTTTCTGAGGCTCTCCCAATTCTTGTTGCAGATAATAAACCAAACCCAGAAATCCTGGAAGAGTATGTAATTGAAAAATTTTTACATTTAAATGTAAACATTGTCATGGGCTGATACATACACCAGTATAATGAATCAGAAATGAAGAGAATAGAAATGTTTAAGTATTATATAATCCCCATAGTCATCAAATACACCACCAGCAGCAACAACGACAACAATAATAATAATGCATATTTTATAATATTTGAATATTTCATTTTTAATATAAAAATGAATTGTTTACTTCCATCATGGAGGTTTTAATGATTTTACTTTCATGGGTAAGGTATCATAAATGAAACCAAGGGTAGAAAGGAAAAATAAGTGCATATGAGTGCTTACAAACATATAAGGTATATAAGATGCAATTTGTAAGATATGTAAGTGCAACTTTTATTTTGCTTGCCTTTTTGGATGTTCATTAACATTTGGCTGGTAATGTGATGCATGCTGGCTCAGTTAAGATGGAATTATTTGTTCCTTTTTATTACTATGCTGCAAAGGGAATATTGAGTTGCCACTATTTCAAAAAGTCATTTGATGTTGGTTATTGGTGAGTCATTTGTGTGCAAATACACATAGGAAATTCTTGTGTCTGTCCCATCCCTCGGGAAGTAAGGAATGACAGTTCAGTGGAGAAAGGTCTGCACTGTGTGCAAAGGAAAGTGCCAGGTGTTCCTTCCCCTCTTATTGTTTCTGAAAGTGCCAAAGTTGGTCTGATTGAGAGGTATGTGCTGGGGGCCGGGGTGGAACTGTCAAATTCTAAATCACACTTTTTGCAAGAGTCTTTGCCCACACCTGAGATTAGGTAAATTGAAAGCGATTAGAAGGAAAATGTCCCTCTCTTATTTGTTTGTTTACACTGCTGCATTTGACAGCATTTTGGACACCATCAATTCTACCAATAGAGTCAAGTTTCTCTAACTGCTTGTACAAGTGCTTTCATGCAGCAGTGAGAGGGGAAAAGCATTTTCTAATACAAGTAAAGTGACTGAAAAAACACAGGCACTGACAGAGGCAATAAATATTCTTCATTCTTTGAAGAATACTTGCAGTACTGAGAGTACTGATTGCTCTGTGGTAATCCCTGTTTTAGACACTCAGAAACAATTACTAGTATACTTAGTATACTAGTATACTAGTATTCTGCATATATATTTTGTTCCTCTTGCAAGTGTACCGTGAAAAACTGTCCCCCTCTGAACTGTGAAAATAATATATTGCACCATGTGCTTTTACTTTTGTGTATTTATCTGAATCAGCAGTTCTACTGTGAATATAGTAGTAAAAATGCTCTGTTAAAATAATGTAGGTATCTTTAAGGTACAGGTGATGAATCATTCCTAGAAGAAATTGCCATTTGGCTACTTTTCTTTGCTTCCTGGAAATACGATGGAATGTGCTTTTTAATATGTGTGCATGCATTAGAGTGTCAAAGAGAGTGTAAGCCTGTATTTTGGAAAGATGTCTCTGAACTCTTCCCATGACTGAGCAAATTCAGGCACTAAGAGCTACTAAATTATGTTGTTCATAGAAGCAGGATTGTAAAGGCCAAACTGCTCATTCATTACTTGCAACTATAAACACTCATTGGCTATCAACCAGCTGGATTTCTTGTATGTAATCTTACAGTTGCTTCCTTCTGTTTAGCAAATTTGATCATCCCCACATCCTGAAGTTACTTGGTGTGTGTCTGTTAAATGAACCTCAGTATCTTATACTGGAGCTGATGGAAGGAGGGGATCTACTCAGCTATTTACGGGGAGCCAGAAAGAAAAAGGTAAAGACCATGAGACTCTTATTTTTAGCCTGTAACTGCCCACCGTTTCTCAGTTTTTCCTTTTCCAAAAGTCCATGCTGATGTTCAGCTGTTCTGTACTTGCAAGGTCTGACCTGGCTTTTCCTTAACACCCTGGGACCTCAGTGTTCCATGCTGACCTTGCAATCAGTGATGTTGTGAGGAAGATTGAATGTCATTAGATCACTGACCAAATTTTGCTTTCAGTCATGAGATGTCTGCTGGATTTCTCAGTGTGAAAATCATAAACTATCTTTTTGAAAGTGGTAGTAGATAATGGTGGTCATGTATATGGGAATATGTATGATTCTACCAATAATCATAGAGGGGTTTTTTTTGTCTTTGGATAACAATATCCTTAATGTGAGAGGCATTGTCCAAACATATAAGAATATACTGTTCCTATGCCTGTGTCCTCTAATTTTCTAGAAGGAAAGAAAAGAACAAAGAATAAACAATCTGAAGTAAATTTTTCTCCAGTTAGTGTGAGGATTAGGAATCGGGATGGTATGACGAGGTCAAAATGAAATTTTAGAGCATTTTAGCAATTGTATAGTTCATTTGCATAATCAGATCAAATCCACAGTCAGTGTCAAATTCTACCAAAATTCATATACACGTATTCTATTTGAAAAATATATTACACTGATTAATACAGCAATAAACAAACCTGATCTGATAGTGGGAGGCAATCTTCAGGGTCCTATTTCTTCCACAACTTTGAAGATCTTAGGATATTCTGAGCTGCAAATCAAACAGAATGTGTTCACCTTCCTTACAGTGCAGTGATTTGACAATTTACCCTCTTTCAAATTAGAATTCACTTGATTGACATATAGAGATTTTGCATCTGTGCTTTGACTCTTTTGGAAAAATCCTACACATTTCAAATGGGGAAGTACATTTCAGTGAGGAAATCTGGCATGGGGAGTTTGGCATTCTGAGTTGGTAAAGGTGGAAGAAATAGCTAATTTCTGTCTTTGTTTCTTGCAGCTCCAGAGCCCTTTACTGAGAGTCACTGACCTCTTGGATATATGTCTGGATGTCTGCAAAGGCTGTGTCTATTTAGAGAAGATGCATTTTATACACAGGTACAGAACTTACTGCCTTAGTCTTCCCAGGTTTACTCACACTATTGGGACTCATTATCTTACCCAGGAAAAAATGTCTAGAAAGATCTCTCAATATAACACGACAGGAGAGAGCACTGGAATAAAATCTAATGCTACACTTTTCTGCTAAATATCACTCACAATTCTCTCCCAAAATGGTGGGCTGTTCTAAAATCTGAACCAAGAACTTACTGCCCCCTAGGCAAGAATCATATCCCACAGAGAGAAAGACAAGTGGAAGATCCATGTATAGATTTTGTCTGCCTAAGGGGTAGCTTTAGAGGACACAGAACTAGACTTTTCTCAGAGAGGTACAG
Organism: Cisticola juncidis; assembly: GCA_013400215.1. Lineage (NCBI taxonomy): Eukaryota > Metazoa > Chordata > Aves > Passeriformes > Cisticolidae > Cisticola > Cisticola juncidis. The sequence continues at coordinate 1,980,606 of VXBR01008118.1, forward strand.
GAAAAAGATGAGAAGCAACAGGCACAACTTACAGCAAAGGGAATTGGATAATAGTGTTCACAACTTCTCAGATCAATCACTGAAACAGGTTGTCCAGAAGGGCTTCATCTCCAGTCGTGAAGATATGCCAGACTTAACTGGGTGAGGCCCTAAATCACTTGATCCAGCCTTGGGGCTGGCACTGCTCTGAAGAGGATGTTGAGCCAGGTGACTTACAGACCTGGGTTTTTCTGCAGTGCTAACTCCATCCTCTTTCCTCTGCCTTACAAATCAGGGACTTGGCTGCTCGCAACTGCCTGGTGTCTGAGAAGGAATATGGGCGTTCATCCCGGATAGTAAAGATCGGCGATTTTGGACTTGCCAGAGATGTCTATAAAAATGATTATTACAGGAAAAGAGGAGAAGGTCTGCTCCCTGTCAGATGGATGGCTCCTGAAAGCCTTATTGATGGTGTCTTCACAAGTCGCTCTGATGTCTGGTGAGTTACAGCAGCCACACAGGGGATAAACTGTGCTAAATCCTGTAGCAAGAAAATATTGGTTTAGAAGAGGAATTACAGGGTTGTATATTGCCATCTCTAATAATTTCTAGGCTGGGGCAAATTTCCTCCTAAGTGAAATGTTAAGGATCTAATGAAATATTTGACACCATGACAGTATATTTTGCGGATATATTTATGCTTTGAGCTCTTTGGATTTTGGCTGGAAGGAACTAGTGTCACTCAAACAATTTCACAGTTGTACGAGGCCCACAATGTGGTTTCTGCTTGATTGGGCAGTGAATTGACTGCCTGCGTGCTGTTCCACTTTGTTTTCCATTAGGTTTATTGACATTTCCTTCCAATAGCCAAATACTTTGCCCTCACAGTTTCACCGTCTTCTAGTGACTTCTTTATTTTGAAGATCATACTTTGCAGCATCATCAGGGGAAGATAGATCACAGTGCTGCTTTTTTTTTTTTTTTTTTTTTTTTTTTTAATGTTTGCTAAAAGTGTGTATTTGCGTGGCTTTGTGAAGAAGCAGAGCCGCACTGTCAGGAAACGTGGGAAAATATACCAGACTAAAACAGAGCCATGAAACCTGATATTCGCACAAGTTTAGATTTTGGTGGCCACAGGTGCTCAGCCCACGAGTCTTCCAAGTCCCCAGTGCCTGCACCCATCTATTTGACTGCTACTGTTGCACTTATCTAAGAAAGCAGTTTAGTACTCTTGCCAAACCAAATGAGGTGCTGATTGCTCCACAAGTGGTGCTTAGAAGAACTTGTCCTTCTTCATTTTAAGCCACACCTCTAGCGATTTCAAAACACTTCGTTTGTATGAGGACATATTCAACCTGAGTGCTGCCCAGGGAAGGTGTGGGCGCTCAGTGTCTTCTGAGCAGCACCTCAGTGAGTCTAGAAAAGCATCGCAGTTCTGCACATTTATTTCAGCTATGCCAGAGACTAGTTTAGGGACAAAATCAAATTAAGTCTTCTTACTCCTAGTTTTTCTTATTCTTAGGTTAGACACAATCTGTTAATAGGGAGATTTCATGATGATGAGGTTATTAATTTTTCTTTTTTTTTTTTTCTTCCATGGTGTTTCTCAGGGCTTTTGGAGTACTAGTGTGGGAAACATTGACTTTGGGTCAACAGCCATATCCAGGTTTCTCTAATACAGAAGTTTTACACCATGTACGATCAGGAGGAAGGCTGGAATCTCCCAACAATTGTCCTGATGACCTGTAAGTTAATTTTGTTTAAATGTTGTTGAAAATATTTATAAGAAACAAGAGGCTTTTTGACAGTTGGTCATCATTGTGAAGGTTAGTCATGCCCATGGAGAGCCCAGCATCCTCCACTTTTGTTTCCAATAAAACTGGCTAAATGAAATTGCTATTAATTCATCCAGTAGTCCAGCCTGTGGATAAGAATTTAAGGCATATATCTGGTAGTACTGTGAGAACAGGCTGAGAGTACCTGAAGGTATTGGTTAGAAGTTAAGATGGCACTAAGAAAGATTTTACCAGTCTCTGTATATCATGTGTCTGTGACTGTGGATAAAACTCTCTTTCCTAATGGTAGGTGCAGGAATAGGCTGCATTATATTATATATATATATATTATTATTATATCCCAAATTAGAACATTTGTGGAAAATAAACTCTGCCCTTTGTAGAGAGAACTCATAAAAGCCAATAAGAAAATCTGAAGCAGTACAGGAAAAGGGAAGTCTGCACTTCTAAATAGTCTTTAGCTGGACTGGATAAGTAAATCCTTCAATTTCTATTGGTGTCTTGAGCACAAAACTCAGGTTTAATTGCAAAATTCTTGCAATTAACAGAATAAAATAAATATGTCAAGTGGATCAAATCCAAACTGACCAGAGGTGTATAAAGGAGGAAGCAGAACATGAGCCTAACAATCACTCAGTGTTGTCTAATTTAATGACTCAATTTCTTTATCACCCACACAGCAAAAGCAGTCACAGCAATGCACATGACAGCTGCTCCTACAAATAGGAGAGGCTACTGAAAGTGAAAAAATCTTACTCCCAGGGCTGAAGAAAAGGCTTGAGAATAATTCTGTGATTGGCAAGGCAATATCTCTGTGATAGATCCTACACCAGTTACCATGTTCTGAGTTTAAGAGAAGGTGATTATTTATCATTATGTAGATATAGTGGAAAAACCATGTTAACAATATAAAACACATAAAAAACACCAAACCAAGATTTAGCACTTGGAAGAACTGAAGAGATTAGAATTTTATTTTAATAACAGAGGAAGAACTGGAAGTCACAGGACAAACAAAAGCCCAAAGAAATTTTAATTCTAATATTTTCTGCTGAGAAATGTTTCCTCAAGAAATCTCTGACAGCTGTCCTGTGAATGAAAAAGCACAGGGGGCAGCTATATCCATGTACTAGTCTGACATTCAGACTTAAGCAAAGGCTCATAAATTGCGTTTAAACAAGCAACTAGATCTTCAGAAAAATCAAGAAAACTTTGCTTTAAATAATTTTAAAGTCCTACATCTTGAATTTAGCATACCAGATAGATCTTAAATACTGTTCTGCCTGTTGTAACTTGTAGGATCAGTGCCTAATAGTAGTTTTTGAAAGCCAAAGAGCTGATGAGCTTAGACTCTTGCACCATCTTTTATCTCATTCGGTGAACACTCAGCACCTGCATGCAGCTTCTGTCAGTAGCGTAAACAGCTTTTTGCTGCTTTGCTAGGTCATTAATGGCATGCCGGAATTCTTGACATTCCTGCTTCCTTCCTTGTGGTTTTGAACCTGTATCAGGACATCAGCAGTCAGTAATTGTCTCCTCGGCACTTTGGCTTGCTCATTGTCATTTGACAAAACAAACCATCACTGATAGGAAGAGAGTTCAAAGGCCAAAGTACTTCAGCTGAGAAGTGTTTAGGAATCTGTGGTAGGCTTGCACTGCAAGTGCAAGTAGGGCTGGCACAGAAACCTAGGGGCGAAAAAGTATGAAGGCAGCGGGTTGTTTGGTTGGTTTTTTATTTGGAAGGGGGAGAAATTCTTCCTCTTGCCTCCACAAGTTTTTACTCCAGGGAGTAATCACTTACTTTTCCCTAGAGATCTGTGGCTAGGTAAAGCTTGGTAATGAATTGAAAAAATTCAGTTGGGGCTTGGGGCTGTATAAATGAGACACATATATTGAAGAATGAATTAGATCTATGAATGTAACTACATTTGCAGTCAGAGATCCATGTCTGGCACAGCCACCTGGGTATGAGGCTTGCATGCAAGAGAATGCCAAGGTTTGGACTGAACTGAACTAATTTAACATAGATCCTCAGGGGCTGTGGATTACAGTCTAGAGAATTTATACAAGAACCAGGACATTTGCAGTCTTGAAGCTGCAGTTTCACCAAATGCTCAGTCCCATGCAAACTTACATAAGTGACTTTGATAAGAAATTTCAGTTTGGTAACTAAAGCTTTTTGCTATTTGTTTCTGAGAATGATCTCCTGGAGGGATTAAGAGAGTGAGGGAGAGGAAGGACTTGCACAGAATGCATCAGATGCAATCTGAGGGGCTCCTCAGTGTGACAAATTTTCTCCTTTTCTAAGAAAATCACACATAAATTGTATTTCCTATTTCCTGTGAGAAAAAAAAATGGTAATGCCTGTAGCTTCTGTGCACTATAGTGCATTTCAGGAGTGCTCACATTCTGCCTCCAATATCAGATACTGAATATTCTTTGCTTTTCCAGGCACTCCAGTTCTAACTAGATCTACATAAGCAGCTCTGTTGGACATTTGGTTGTCAACCCCAGATAAAACACGGGTGTGAAGTGTAGGTGTGTAGGTGTACATCTAGAGAAAGGCTAGTTCTTAAACCTAACATAAACCTTTAGCTAATGTTGTGTTGGGAACTGTCATGTTTCGTTTTTTCTTGACAGGTTTTCCCCATGAAGTAGGGGAATCCTCTGGGTTTCTTTCTCATGCTGAAGTGATGCACTATTTGCTAGTCTGTGTTTGGCTCCCCAAAATATAGGAAAATGTCCAATCTGTCACTTATATGTATGTTAAGCTGTCTTTCACCCTCTTGAATAGTCTCATGCATTTCTGAGCTAATGAAAGTTTGTGCCATATGACTTAAAACTTTGGTAGTTACAGAGTGCCTCAAAACCTATATGTCATGCCACAAATAGCTGTACATGTAAAATGTGCAGATATATTCTGAGACAGCAAGAAAGTTTTTGTCATTAGAAACCTAAAGCCTGTATGAATTAAAGACTTAGTGAAAAATACCAGTACTGATATTTTAAGCCAATCACCAAGTAATTTGATTTAGGAAATAAAAATATGGAATATAATTACAATGAGAAAATTACAGTACTGAATTACAGTTTTGGCAGAAGTTAATATTCTTACTCCATAGCAAAACTGAATGGCTTTATAAAGCAGACTGTTCAATTAAAAATAGTTATTTAGAAAGACAGAGATTGGTCATAGGAAACAAAACAAAAATATTCATAATCCACACTTGTGATGTTCTTGTTTCATAAATAAAACAAAAGTGTACATTTAAATTAAATTAAATTAAGAAAGAATAATTAATTTTAATTAAGAAAGAATTAAATAAGAAAGAATTATTTTAAAATAAGTGTGGTAAAACACCGAAAAAGATTGCCCAGAGAAGTTGTGGGTATTCCATCCCTGGAACTGTTCAAGACCAGGTTGGGTGGGGTTTTGAGTGATCTGATGTAGTGGAAGATGTCCCTGCCCATGGCTGGTGACCCTTGAAGGGCCCTTCCAGCCCAAAACAACATTTTAGGAATCTATGACTTATGGTGTTGCCTGTTGGTTTCTTGGTCAGTGGCTGGCTCTTTCTTCCACAAGGCTCGGCTCATGAGAGCCCAAGTGCCAACCTGCAGAAGCACAGCACCTGAACTCATGTTTTTTCCTGGTTATTCTACCAGCAAGCATTACCAGAAAGAAGATTGTTTTGCTTCTAGCATCCAAGGCTGGAATTCAGTGTGACAGACACTTTATTGTCAGCAGAAGGAAAACCAGTTGTTTAACCTTATTTTTTGAGTCCTTATTTATTCAGTCCTTTTCCTTTCCCATTTCCAGTGTCATCAATAACCAATACACCTGAAAATAAGCAGATGAAGTGGTTCATAGTGTTAGGAAGCCACTATCTCTTTTTAGATTCTTAAAAGGGATTTTCAAAATTTCATGGGATCTTTTTGGAAAAAACAGAATTACTCTGTTCAGCTTGAAAACCACAAGAATACAGGTTGATGAAAAGTGGTTTTGAAACAATTTTTCTACTCATATTCTCGCTTGACACTAATATTTTAATTGAAAAATACAATTGAAAAATCATAAGTCAAGCAATTTCTCCCAGCTGCCACTAAGGGCTTTTTAAGATGCCCAGTTGTGGTGAAGGGTAGCAGTCATCTTTTTAAGGTGGATAAGCGAGGATCTGAGCAAGCCAATTCAGTTCACATAGCAGATTAACGCCTGGTATCACATAGCAGCAGGTCTGGGAAGGTGTGTGTCAGGGGAGGTTTTGAACTTAAGGCTTAGAGGTAAATGCTCCACATTCCAGATGCAGCTTCCTGAACCAGCCTTTCACTGGCTGCTCTCTGGTTTTGAGACTCTAAGACCTCTTTCCACTCCCAACACTTAGCATGTCCAGGTGTTGGCTGTGTTTTGGTTTTCAGCCTGTCTCTCCCTGGCTTTTGTAGGATTTGGTTTTGTGTAGCATAAACTCACCTTGAGCAAGCAATAAAAAACAACCCTATAATTTAGACAAACAGGAGGTAAATTTTCCACTAAAGGGTAGTGTTGTACAAGGTGGGCTGGAATCCCTGCACCCTGAGGAAATTCATACCATTTTTGCCTTTGGAAAACTTATTCCGATTTGTTTTGATCTGGAGGTAGAAGTCAAAATTAACTCTCCCTGTGCTGGAGCGTTTACCTTGAACTTCTCCTGAATGTGGGGTAGCTTGGGTTGAAGGAGGATTAAATAAGTTGAAAATTTCAGGTTCATTTCTGATTATACACTTTCTTTTTATAATTTTATTTTCTGTGAGAGAACTTCCTCCTTGTCTGCTTTCTTAAACAGCATTCCAGACTTCTTCAGTGAGACATTCATGACAAATGTGTCTTTTTTTAATGTTATATCTGCTTCTAAACTCAAAAATATCCATCTTCAAAAAATTAAATTGTTTCACGGTAATTATTCCTGACTTTAATTTGATCTTTAATTTGTTTCTCATTGCCTCAGCAGCTGATGATAATCTTTGTACCACACAGAGAGTGTTCAGGCCAAACTTGTTTCTCAGATGTTTAACGGTAAGTGTTGATGAATGATTCTACCATTTTTGTTTGCATTTAATTTTTTTTTCCCAGATGTGATTTAATGACAAGATGCTGGTCCCAAGAACCTCACAACAGACCTACCTTCTCTCATATTAATGACAAACTGCAAAAGATAAGACACTCTCCACTGTCCTTCATACACTGCCTTGAAGACAAAGAGGCATCAACTGGAGTCATCAATGAAGCTTTTGAAGGTGAGTCTGGGCCAGCACCCGCAATTCTTGTGGCCTCTGCCCTGTAAGCAAAGCTCTTCTCATTGCATTTGTCACTGCCTCAAATTCTCTGGCTGTTAAATGGAAACTGCAAAGATTTACCTCTATCATGCTGAACTTGTAAAGATTCATTACGTGCCTGCTAGGTGCAAGGAATTACATAAAGGATGTGTAAGATTACCAAGCAAAAAAAGGCCCAGGTGAGGTTGCAATTAAGCCTGACTCACAGAAACATCCAATTTGCATCTAAATTCTTGGTAGTTCACAAACCTGTTCTGCTAAAATCGATGCCTAAGTTTCTTGCAGAGCCAGGAGAGTCTTAGTAGGCTTCTGTGTGGAAATCTGTCCCAGTTTCAAAGTCATCTGCACCCTCTCCATGAGCTAAACATGGCCTTAGGCACTTCCTCTAGGAGATCCAGCAGCCACCTGAAAGTGAGGCATAATTTAGGCACCCTAATAATTTAGGCAGCATTTATCCAAGCCCAAACCCTGACCGATTCTGTGTTACCCTGGTTCTGAAGACCTTTTAAGCCTTCTGTTAAGTTCTTCATATTGGAGTCAGAACTGTTACCTTATCATACTTTCTCCTGTAAACACTGGCCATGTTTTGCTAACTGTCTTTCATTGTTTACATACTTCTAGGTGGGAGGAGAAAGATGATCGACAGTTGGCTGGACCAATGTGGGTTGAGAGGTGGAGTTCCATCCTCCAATCCACAGGCCAGATAAGAAACCTATAAAACTAAGATCTGTAAATAAACCGCTCTCTTTTCCTCCTGCTTCGCTCACCTGCGTGTGCTCGTGTGGTTCTTTCCGTGTCCACGGTGATAATTCTGGTCTTGCATATACTCTGCACACTGTGAATGAATAAACTAAGTGGTGTTAGGGTAGGCATACTTAAGATACGGGGCACAACAAAGCTCAATTATATAAGAGCATTATTAAGGTTGTGAAAACAGGAATTATGAAAAAAGGTAATGCCAAATTTTAAGTCTGTGCAGCTGGGATCAGCTGTAAATCATCTAAATATGGAAATGAACATCCTGTCTGGGCCAGAACAGTAATCTATTCACATCCTGCAGTAACTCCTGGCTAACTAAATATTGAGAAAAAGTGAACAATATTAGTAATCAGTGTGATCTGAATTCCACAAAAAGAAGGTTCTTATCTATTGAAATATTTCACTTTTGTTTCACAAATTAATTATTTTCATTTAATCTGTTTGCATGCTGTGGTTTTATAATGAAAAATACTAAATGGTAAAAGAACTGCTTTCCATTCTGGAAAAACCAAACCTGACTGTTTCTAAAATATCTAAAGGCCTGGTTTTGGCTGCAATTTTGTTGTTGTTGTTTTGTTGTTGTTGTTTGTTTGTTTGTTTTTCCTGTCACAAATTGTTACTGAAGTAGGAACTCACCCTGATTCACAAGCAGTTTTGATACTTCAGTACTTCATGTTTTCCTAAAAAACTTCCTGATCCATCCCAGGAATTACACAATACTCAATCACACAACTGTATGGATATTTTTCTTCAGGATATGATCTGGCATATATTCAATTCACTGGCATTGTCCAATTGTTACTTAATTTGATGTTTTGCTAATCTTTATAATTTGGTGAAGCTTTACAAATGTCAGTTTGTTTCCATTGTGGTTTCTCTTTATGTCAAATCCAGTCTGTTCATGGCATGTTTACATTACAAGACTAAAAACTTTATAAAGGCATGAATGGACCAGCACAGACAATCCATTATTTCATGCTTTTTAACAGCTGATTTTGCACCCTTATGTTATAATAAAAAACAATTTGCATGTAGTGTAGTTCTTTAGTTTTTTAAGGGTATCTTAGTTCTCGATAATGACATTCAGGAAAGAGATACTTAGTCTGGCACAAGTGTAAGCCTGGCATTTGCTCAGGAAGACTACAGCCAATTAATTAGGCACTATGCCCAAGCTAATAGGCCTTACATTTTGGATGGACTTTATCTCACCTAAACGCAGCTGTCTGCAGGCTAGGAGGCTCATCTAGAACACTCTTCTAGGTAGCTCTGTGGTCAGATGCAGAAAGTGACAGCTCCTGTTTTTGGGGCATGTATCATAGCAGGGAAGGAGTCACCTTTTGCCTTACTCTTGATGATGGCTGGCATCCAGGTGACTTGCCATATTTAATTTGGTTCACACAGAATCACAAGGGGAATGAGACTGGAAAGGACCACTGGATATCACCCAGTCCAACATCCCTGCTCCAGCAGGGTCCACCCAAACACGTTGCTCAGGATAGTGTCCAAAATACAATATCTCAGCTGTAGTATCTCAGACTAGATGTTTAATTTTCAGGTGGCTACAGGAGCACAACATCCACTGGACACAGGGCTCTACTGATTCATTTGCTTGCACCCACTCATGAGCTAGTTTGGTTTCCTAGCTTAGGCAACTCTTCTCTGTGTTCTCTAACTCCACAGGTAGCAGAGACATGAAAATTAATGGAGTTAAGAAGTTCTTGTGGCATTACATCAATAGCTATCAAAATCTTTAGCAGGGCTGAAATTTCTAGAGAAATCTACTTTTCTGCTGCTTGGAGTTGGGGAAAGGGGCTGGAATATTGATACATTATTTGTGGTGGAGCAGGCCTGGCATAGATAGAACCTGAGTTTTAGTTTCAGTGCAATTCTCTGCTTAGCATGTGTCAGATAATCCTGATCTTTCTCCAGCTGTTAACTTGCTCAATCTAAGCAAATAATTACTTTCACTGGGACGACAAAAATTTGTTCTTAATGTAAGAAATATTATTTTGCCAAAATTTCAGGTTTTGCCTCATAGCAGAGGTCACAGAGAAAAAGCCATTGTTTTGCTTATTTGACAGGAACAAGAGATGTATTCTTGGAAATTACCAAGTTGCAAAGGAAAATATGGACTGAGGCTTCCATGAAAAGTGTCAGTTTGAAGGATAAAAATTTGAAAAAAATCAGTTTAGTGCATAAAATATGGTAGAATAATGGCCTTTAGGGTAGTCTTAATAATAGCAGTACTCCATAATGTACATTTTAGTCAGAGAATCTGTTGAGAGCAGTCACTTTTAAAACCCCACTCCATCAAATCTGTTGATAATAACTTAGTTGGTAAAATCTGGCCCACTGTGGTAAGCAGGGCAATTCAGTGTAGGCAGAGCTTTGGCCCTCGGGACTTCTATTTGGCACATTGTCTTCCTGATCCTTGGACATTTTGCTACCATCTGCCATGTTCCCTCTTCACTTCCCCCTGTTCTTCCCTTTCCATAGGTTCTGCCCAGCTGCTGTTACCACAGACCTGTTGCTGGATCTGTATTGGGAGCAGAAGACAAAGCAACTGTTTTCATGCTTCCAATTCAATGTTTTTGTACTTCAGTTCTCAAATGTCCTTCTTAACTTCTCCTCAGGTTCATTGGTGATTATCATATAGGAAATATCCATCAGGCAAGAGGGTAGCCTGAATTTTATTCATCTACATATCATCCTTCCATTTAAATGTATTTTAAAACACTAAACACAGCCCTTTACATGTCTCTACAATACACATAAATATTTTCCTGTGTATTTATAGTTCACCTGTAGGTTACCTCCCTCTTTCCCCATGGACAGTCTTAATAAACCCATTAAAATGTTATGAAGGCCTAGAATCCTCATGATGTTGCTGGATTATTATTATTATGTTGCTGGATTACCTGATCAGGGACACATGCATGTGAATTTTCTGTAGCTCTCCAGCTTTGAATTAATTTGGTTATTTTTCTACCTGCCATGCAAATCTCATGCATGGGAATTCAGTGAGATGTGGGCTCCAGAAGTGAGATTGATATAAGCAAGAAAAGGCCATTCTGGTTCTACTTGAGTTTCCAGACTAAAGTGTGTGCTCCACGATGACCCTGTCGAAAACAGTTTGGGGCATGGAATGTGTCTCAGACTGCAATTTGCAACACCTTGTATAATAAGTTAGTGTTTTTAAAATTTGTATTCATTTCTAGTTGGGACTAAGTGAAGTATTTCTTGTGTTCATAGTAGAAGTATAAAGATGACAGCCAAAACAAATAATCCAAAAGTCTGTTCCATGATGGATTGTCCTCGACAACATTTTCCAAAAATGCTACACGGTCATTGGCCTTTGTGTGTAATGAAACTCCAGTCACAAGCCTCCAGCCAAGGAATGCTTGCTCTCACCAGGTGACCTAGTTCCAAAAGAAAGAGACAAATGTCAAGCAAAGTGAAATTACATGCCTCAAAATAGCTAAGATACTTAGCCTTACAGGGAATCCTACATCTTCCAAATTCTGCTGAGTCTTACCTCCCCGCAGGGTAGCCACACTCCTAGCAGGTCCATACCTGCTGTTGGTGATTTCATAGGTGGGAGAGCTGAAGAGCATTAGATTTTCTCAATAACCTTAATGCCAGTGCAGTATGACACAGAGATGGCAAGTGTGTGTAAACCAATACAGACAGTCTGTAGTGGATAGTATGCTAACAGGAGAGCATGGGGATGGCAAAAGGGGCACATGCTGTTTTCTTGCAAGAGTTACCCTTCTAAAGCAGGCATCAAGTGTCAATAAACACGCCTGAGCAGTACCAGCTCCTCCTGGCACTGCTGCACTGGAAGGGAGAGAAGCAAATTCAGGAGCAGGGTCAACCCATTTAGAGTTTTTCCTTCTTGTTCTGACAGGCTTTCCCAAGAAATTGGTTGTGGGCTTAAAGTAGAAGTATCAATATTTATCTGAGTGAGGGCAGTACAATCCAGCTGGAAGACTGAGACACCAGTGGATTTTGAATTCAATGTGAATTTACTGGGCACAGGCCCTGTCACCAGAGTTCCCATTCATTGCTGAAAGATAGTCTGTTCTTCCCCCTGTTCCAAGAAGCACAGAATGCTAGAGGGACGCCCTGCATTGCTGTAAAAATAACTGGACTGTCTATTTTCAGGCATCAGTTTTTACATTTGCACATATAAGACAGCACTATAGCTTTTCGGGTCCTATGAGTGCCCCTGTACAGATGGAAACACCTGTTTGATTTGGCAAACACTTTTCCTGACATCAGACAACTGGGCATTAAGCAGCTGGAGCGACTTCTTGCCTTTATGACCTAGAAGGACTATTCTTATCAGGGCTGCTCCTCACAGTGCCTTTTGGACCTATATGGAAAAGATGTCTAATTGCTCAGAAAAAGAGACTTCTCTGGCAAGAGGAGATGCCAGGCAGTTGGAGAAAGGAAACATTTTTGGCCTCAAAACCATGATTTTTAAATTCCTAAACTATTGCTTGAAAAATATAGGAAGATATAAGAGTTAGAATTTAAGAGTGTTTCTTTTTCATTTTTCTTTCCAAAACCAGTGTATTTATTTCTTCAGCAGTTCAGGTACTTGCTAAAACTGTCATTTGTATTTTTTTTTAATCTCTGTGCAAAATCTTGCACAGAGAGGGCTTGATATTAAGCTAGAATCAGCAATTTCATCATCAATTATCTTTGCACCCTGTACTGGATGAGTACCTGTTTTCTGTTCCCCATGTAAGAGTCATCAGTTTTTTTTCCTAAACCAAACTGCCTTTAAAAAACCACTCCACACACCTCTCTGAATGTAAAGTAATTACTTGGGCAAACGGAAGCTTCTCCAAAGCAGATGTGTTGATAAGAGACATTTTTAGAACCTTGTATCTAGTCTCCTTTGTATTTTTCTGAAATTTAGTAATCCTCTTCCTCACTTAGCTTAGTGAGTGGCTGACCCAAAACCTGCAGAGGGCAGAGAAAAGGCTGCTTCCAAAAAAGAGTGAGTGGTTACGACACTGCAAGAAAGGGGGAACTTGGTGGTGTAGTAATTTCTGATTTGTACTCCAGACAAATGGTGTTTGATTTCTAGAGGGTGCACATGAGCCATATGATGTTGCAAGTGAAGTCACACTGATACTTTGCCATAGACTGAGGGAAAAAAATCAGATAGTATAAGACTGTAAGAGCTGACATTTGTGTAGACAGATGTCGATAGACATAGGCAACTAAAACATAAAAACTGCATTTACTCTGGGTGTCTAGGCAGTTCGACAGTCACCAGAGACTTGTAGCTATATTAGAGGAATGTTAATGTGTAAAGGCAAGGATGTGGATTAAGTGTCTCCACAAAGCATTTTTCTCCTCCTTTCTCTGTTAACTGTAAAGACAGCCAAGGCAGTGAGCTTAAATTGGACATGTAAGACCTGAGTGGTTAAAACTTGGCAAAATAAATCCTGCTTTGTAACCTGGAGAAAGGGGGTGCTCTCCTATTTGTATAGCCTTGCTGCATTGCAGTAAATGTGGAACTGTGTTTTGTTTATGCACTTATATTATAAATTTTAATAAACTAGGTAAGAAGCAGGTTTATATCTGTAATTACTAGGATAGTAACTCTTGCACACAGGGATTTCAGTACACAGTTCTCTAAAAAATGTATTAAAATAAAAAGAAAGATACTGCTTCAAGCAGATTAGTGCAGGGGAAATGTACAAAATTCTCACTTTTAGCACTTTTAGTGTCTGACAGAATAGCTAAGCTCAGTGAGTCACCCTCAAACCATGCAAGATCATATGCTTCATTAGGCAGGAAACACAGATATATCTCCAGTGATACATAATACAGAGTGGAGTATTAAAACGGATATATATTTGTTCTATTTATATTCTTACTGGCTATGTGCAGAAACTGAAACACAGCCCCTCCAGCTCCAGGTGGCCATCAGGTATCAGGAAAATGCTGTCTACACAGGAGCTGTCTCCTTGAGCTAACAATGCAGCTGAGGTAAAGAAGTCAAGGTTCAGTAGCCACCTTTTTCACCCTTCACAAAGATATGTCATCGAGTGTTTCTCTCGAATGTGTTCGCTGTGGGGGTATACGTTCCATCCATGCCAGTAAGGCTTGTTTACTGCCACTTACATAGTGTAGCAGTGACAAAGGACGGAGTATGTATGAGAAAAAGAGGAGGATATCACCGAGAAACAGCAAATGTGGCCGGACTTCTAAATACCTTACCATACTGAAGGTGCTAAGCATCATATGGGATTATGTCACCCGGAATTAGTAACATCTCAGGCTGGCTGCTTAGCTGGTGTAAATTGGTGGCACCCCACAGGTTTCAATGGAACTTCATTAATTTATGCTAGCTGAGGGTCTGGCCCTGAAATAGCTGTAATAGAAGATCAGCATCTCTAGATCAGTTTATTCAGTCTCAACCAATCAGCTTTTCTACTGACATTCTTTCTCTTCTTAAGTGTTGTCACCTTCTTGAATTTAAACACCAAAACCCCCTCATCTGCTTATCAAGACATCACAAAAATTTGCACCCTTCCAGGCAGGACTTCAAAACATGTTGTGAGCCCCCAGAGTTTACCAAGCAGGCAAGGAAAGGCACTCAGCGATTGTGAGGCAGGATCCAGGGCCCGGCTCGGCGCTGTGGCTGCCCTGCCGCAGCAAGGGGCCGACTGACATGCTGGGATTGGGAAGGGGAATGCACAGATTTTATCAGGTCAGGGCTGCTCTTCTCAGAGGAGGCTAAGCAAGCAAACTCTATTCCTCATTAGTATGAGTCAGGCGATCATTGTTTCCCATGTCAATTAATGTGGGGCTCTCTAGAGCAAGCTTCTGCCTCTCCTCGGAGAGAGGTGTTGTAATTAATTTACCTGCAGTTTGGCTCACATGTGCTCCAGATTTAAGCTTTAAGCACAGCTCTGCTGGGAAAAGTGTCCAGCAAGGTCAAAGTCACATGCATTTAGAACCTCAGACGTGTCTCTGCAAGTACAATGCTGAGCTTTGAACTTGCCATTTTAGCTATGGGAAGCAGTCTGCCTGGGACAGCAGAGAGCTCAGTGGGATCTCTCTTCCCAGTGGGACACTCCTCAGCCTGTACAAAGCTCTGGACTGACAGAGCAAGCCTGCCTCGTGTCCTGGGGTGGGTTGTTTAAAGCACACGTGGGTAACTCTACACTATGCACAGTTCACAGCGTAGATGACCCCTCAGAATTTAAGCCAGTAGAGCTGACCCTCCAGCATGACTTCAGATTTCATGAAGGTGCTCCTTGGACGTCTCCTCTTGGGGTGTTTTGTTGACTCAGCCCAGCTTTGCTTGTGAAATCTGAGGGGATCACATCACATGGTTTGTCCTGCATTTACTCACGTATAACCCAGCATGACTGTACATCAATCAACTAATTTTAGCGATGTTAAAACTGAAAAGAAAATAATGATATCTCATAAATACACCGATCTGCCTCTCCGCTCCAATTTCTTTTTATCTTCCTTGAATTTCTTAACATTTTTTGGGAGGGACTTCCAAAGGTTATTCAGAATTCTCTGAATTAACTTACAGCTTCCCAGGGTGCTGGTGGTGCTTTTAGTCCTCACATTTTGGGGGAATTTCACAAAATATCATGAATTTTTTCTTCACACGCTTAGTATTTTCTGTCTCCATTCATTCTTCTGCTCCAACTAAATGAGCAAAACTGATTTGCTTGCTTTGCTGACTTACACAACAGTCAAGCATTTTACTAGATAACTTGAGATCTTTGTGTAGCTTTGCCTTGTACAGCAGAATGGTGCTAAACTTTCATCAGCGCTGAACACTGCGCGAAGCGGTGATTCAACAGTGAAGGAAAGGGCATTTGCAGTCAAAAATGTCACTGTGAAAGTGAAAATGTATCTTACACATGTCATGTCATAGGAGAAAGGTCATCAATATTAGATTCTTCCTCCATCACTGGATATGATAAGAATATTCTGCAAAAATAGTATTTCTTCCTTATTGCATTCCCCCAGCTCAAAAAAGTAAACCCAAGGCAAGGTGTTTGATTTTTTTAGCTCTTTTTTTTCTGTAATGAGAAACACAGTGGCGCATAAGCTGAAAAAGGATTATAAAATTTTATATATTCTGTAGTTCTTCAGACCTGTTGGGGAAAGAATTAGTAATGTATCTATATATCTGGTAAAAATATCTCAGTGACCTCATACTCACATTTGTGTAAACATCACCTCATCAGTTCCAGATACTTATACAGGAAACAAATCTGAATGCTCCTCTAGTGTTCTATACTTAGGCAGGTCAGCCGGCATATGTCTGGTCTGTAAATACCCACTTTTACTTGGGTCCTTATTTTAAGGTTTCCCTCTTAAGAGTTTGCTGCAAACGTCCCCTCAGCACTCGCCTGTGTGCCTTTCCCAAAGCAACTTGTCCCTGAAGGTTGCCATTAAATTAAACAAAAAAATCTACAAAAAAGAGCTGAATTGGTTGGTAAAGGCTTAGTTGGAGGTGATTTACTAAATATGGCCAAAATAGCCCTGAACTGACAAAGTGAGTATCAAATGATTTCTCATTGCTGTCAGCCACTGTGGTATGTGACCACAGATTTCTCTGTGGCCCAAACCCCATCTAGCTAACAAGTTTCTAAAATCAAAATTCTCTTTCAGACTTTTCCTGACAATATTCCCTACACTAACGGACTCTAGCATGTGGAATAAATTTCCGACTTTGTAGCCTGGGGAGATGTGTGATTATAGTGACATAATAAATTGTGTGTTCCCTGGTGGAATAGCACAATGCTTGTGACTCTTTTGAATAGATAACCCTGCCTGTCACACGTTAAAGTTTTCAGTTATGAAGTAAAATGAGGGAGTGTTATAAAAGAAGGTACGTTACAAAAATAAATGCAAAAAATAGTAGCAGTTATAACTTGAGTGTTTCAGTAACTATTTTTATATTTTAAAAAATTTATATCCCCTGCAATAGATTTCAAGCAACTGTATATACATGAACTGCATCAAATTAGGGAAAATGAAAAGTTTTTAAAAATGTGAAAAACAGTGGATTGCCAAGTTTAAGCTTCTAGAAGGGCAGAATATCAGAGAGACTAGACTAGTCCTCTAGAGAGACAGTATATAATGATTTTGTAGACAGAAAACTGCCAATGTTACAGGACTCTTTAGCAGTATTATTAACAGGATTACTACAAAGGTTCAGATTAAAATCACTTTAGCTTTATGCTTCTTTACAAGGAAAAGAAGCAAGTAATGTATTCACCATAGTATTGCTGCTTCTGGAGGTATGAACACTGATAAGCAACCCTCCCAAGTGATTTGCTTCAAGTTCTGGTCCACACAGAGAATAGCAGAAAATAAATCATCATTCTTATGAGGTCACTAGACCAACTTTCTCTAACAGCTGTCTGATTTTGTTTGCTTTCTAATACTACATGTATATTGCTGGGGTGTTGTATTCTCTTTTTTTTTTAATATATATTTTTTCCATTTGTTTTATCTTTATTTTTTTTCTTTTAATGCAGATAATGATATTCCATGTGCAGATTCAGACAGTGTTCTTTCAGCCACACTAATGGAAACCAGGAATCAAGAGGGCTTAAATTACCTAATACTAGTCAAAGAAGGCAACCCAGATGAAGAAAGCATCAATTCTGCTGAAATTAGTTAAGTCTGGTAACTGCTGTTCAAGAAGGTGAAAGAAGACAAAAAACCCTTCAAAGAAGACATAAGCCAAGGAAAATATTCTGCATGTCATCATACTTACAGAAGTGTCTGAAAAAAAAACCACAAACAACTCTTTAATAAAACTACTGGAAAACATAACAAGGTCCAGAATGGTGTGTATCGGGATAAGACAGCGATTACATAGCCTTTGGTTTTCTACATTTTATGGTTAAAGTGCTTCACAGGAGATAGTTTAAAGCAGAAAAACATGTATCAGACAGCAAGGGATTTTACTTGTTGTATTGATTAAGTTTATGCAATCACATTTGCCTCAGGCACAAGGCAGCCCTTCCAAAAGGGGAGTACCGGTATGCTGCTTCAAAGAACAGACCAGCTCGCTCATGAACAAAACCAAACAGTTGAAATCTAGCTTAGCTGTACACAAACAGGGTTTTACAAACTGAAGAAACAACATAAATACCAAACTCCAGATCAGAAAGCAGCTGAAGAAGGGTGACCAGGTTGTCCTCTACTGTGGGTGGTCTGTTTACCTAATTAATTTAAATTAATGTTTGCAATCATCTTGCATATTAAGTTGCACAGCAATTGATCTGTGAGTCTGCATAATCCTGTTTTCTTACATTTCTTCTCCTTTCCTTTCTGAATGTTTATCATCCTCATTTATTTTTTATCAGACTGGGTGAAGGGAGGTATTCTTCCTTGGTGTGTTTGGAGATCAACTCAAAGTGAATGATAAAATTTTATACAAAGAATTATTGAATAAAAGACAGCAATAGGCTTTTTCTAACCTTCCATCAGGAGCAGTAGTTTGCAAATTATACAGAGCTATTCACAGACATAGGAAGCTAGAAACATGGTATAATTTAATGCAAATACTTGATAATGGGGCACACTGGAGGGTAGTAAAGGTTCTAGCTGATGTCAGAATGTGTACATTTGCAAGAAGCAACTCCACTGCAATCAAGCTTCAAGAGTTTCTTAAATGGAGATTCAACACAGATGAAAAAATCTTTGAGTCTGAACATTTTACTAAAATGAAATAGAAATTGAGATATATTGAATTAGGATTCTTCAAAGTCCCTGAAAAAGCCCTTTCAAGCATTATATAAATATTTTTCTTCATCTACAAATCAGTGTAAAAATCAGTGTATCAAATTTTCTAATAAATACAATTGCAGCACTTCACTATGCTCACCAGACCATGAACAACAGATAAACAACTAAATACTATATTGTGTTTCCTTCCTCTTTGGGTACTGCTTTATTGGTTGAAGCAATTCCTTCTATTTCAGTAATTCAAAAATTTCTAATGTTTGCTAACCTATGGCACATGCTGGGCAGAAACCAGGAAGATCCCTATTTTGTAGCCACCACACCTGAAGGTGTTCTGTGTGTTCTGAAGTTTCACTTCAGTCAAGAAGACTGCTCAGTCAGCAAGCCACAGACAAAGGTTTTGAGCAACAGGACTCCATACAATAGCCTTTTCTTTAGCAGGAGAAACCTTTGATCCTCCCCAAATTTTGTCAAGACAGTGCCTCACAAGCACATGTGATATCCCAAGTCAGTTCAGTTTTGTGTAGGTCTGCATTAGAAAAGAACCATGGAAGAGCTTAACCAACATGTGTAAACTGGATTAGTGGGGAAGATGAGCATCAGTGACAGAAGCAGTCAGGACTAATGCCCTCCAGGTCTTGAAGCAGTCACAAATGTTCAAAGCAGCACAGAAGGAAAAAGGGAAGGTAATTCTTGTTGTGTTCACATTTAGTAAGTGTTGCAAGACAAGCCTAATGAAAAATTTAGCACAGCATGATGAGAAAAAAGTGTCAAGTGTAATACACTGATATTAATTACGTTAATTAATTAATTAATTAATTAGGTTAATATCCTAAAACTTAGGATATTGATCAGTGATCTATGCTTTTATACCTGATAGTATGAAAAATGTGTTGGACGGGATAAAAAATTAACTTGTTCCAAATTTGAGGATCCTGATCTATAACTTGTTGAATTTAATGGAAGACACAATACCTACACTTCCCAGTAATCACAGTCATGTGAGTTATGCTCAATGATAACGTGAGGTCTGAGCATGGCCTTACCCATATACTGGCCAAAACTCCATTGTTCCTCCCTCATTTTCCATCCTTAGAGAAGAAAGTATGCAAATAAACTATTCCACTGCATTATGATGAAGCTGATTTTGATGCAGGCAAACTTAACCTCACTTGCATCCACTCATGATTCCACTTGAAGAGAGTTTCTTAATCCCTCATACTTTTGTATCACCCTTCTCCTCACACATCTTCATGATTTCACCTTCCCTGTCTTATTGAACTGTTGCTTCCTCTTTTCATTCAAACTCTTCTTGACAATTCACGTTTTCCTCAGCAACATTCATTCAACTATCAGGAGGTCACCTCATTCCTTCCAGCAGATAGGTCTGGTGGCAGTTTTCATGATACTTTTCAACAGAGAAGGGAAGACACACATGATGAGAATGAAAGACCTCTTAAGAACATTCTCTTTCGGGCAGGGAAATGAGTACTACCTGGCCTGTGTTTGCCTCTGTTTTTACCTCCTCCTATCACAGATCAAGGGAAAGAAAACCTTTGAGTTCAAATGTCTTGATTTCCATGGCTACAGATTTTAAGTAAGTATAGATGGATTTAAGGGTGATAATGTCATTTAAAGGAAATAGATGTTTGTCAGAAAGATTATATGTGAATAAGGGTAGTATAAGGCATGTGGACCCAATTTTCAGCTGCTGTAAATCAGGTTAGATATGTTAACCTGAGATGACGTACAGCAGTATAAAAACTGTCTTCAAGTGTTTAGCTTAAATTTGTCTACCTGAGGCAGGTAGATCTATGCCCAGCCAGTTCCTGAAAAAAAGAGTACAAATCTCTCTAAGTCTCCTCTTCTCCATTTTGTTGCTGAGCATGACATTACATGGCATGGAACATGTCTTTGGTTAATATGAGTCATCTGCCTGTTTGTGTTCCCTCCCAATGTCTTGTGCACCCTCAGTCTTATTCACTGGGGAGGGGGCACAGAGTGAGAAGCAAGAGAAGGCATTGATTCTGTGCTGGAACTTTTCAGCAATATCTAAACTATTACTGTGCTGTCAGTATTGTTTTGGTTGCAAATCTAAAATCCAACACAAGATGAGCTGCTGTGAATAAATGCCAACCCAATTCAGTCTCTAAGCTTGTGGGGAGAAGAGACATGTGCCTTCAGACCCTGATCAGGAGCTGCTCCAGGTGAGTGACTGGGCCATAGCCAGCTCCTGTCTCAGGCTCTTCAGTGTTCCTTGAGCACGAACACTGAGCAACAGTGGTGAGCACACTGCACACATGATGCCACACACACAGCCCACGAGTGCTGAGCTCCTAGATGGCCATGGCTGAACTCGGAGCTGTGCTTGCATAGACATAGATATATCTATGTGTGTCTGTAACTGGTTTGTCTAATCCTTCAATTATAGACTTGATATTCATATGAACAGGTGAAAAATATTCTACTTCTGCCTATGATTAGAATTTCCTACAACCCAACACAAATGCTGTGGTGATTAATTAATATTTTTAAACTGTTTGGTAAATGTGAAGGGCCATGCTAGAGGTTACTGATTTACTAAGGCAGCATTTTCAGTGCCAGCAGATCTAAGTCTTCTATCTTCAGGTCTACAGCAGGTGGTAGCACCCGGCCATCAGTGCATTTCTGTTTTTCAGGGTTGCTTGCAAGAACTCTTGATCTGGGACATACTAATGACCAGAGATATCCAAACCCTGTGTAACTCATGTTTTTTATTTGGGATCTATGATTAGGATACTATGAAAGAAAAAACATCTTTTTATTACAAGAATATTGAGTTCTTATTAGAACAAAGATAAAATTATGGAAATGTGCATGTAGTAAGAGATATACCAGGCTCCAACAGGATCATTCTCTGATCCCCATGTGCCACAGAGGCGGTGCCTAATGTCATAAGCTGTGGGAGTGTGACTGTCAAGAACTTTGAAGGAAAAAAATTATACAGCTTGAAAGGATGATTTGTTGAGATATGAAAGGCAAAAGACGTCTTTGGTTTTATCACATTGCACAGAACTACTTGAGGTGTCAAAACAATTTCTTTGCCTTTTTTATCTTTAAAATTCAGGTTTCATCTTCTCTGGGAGACTTTATTGTCATTCATTCAATGGCATCATCACGAGATTTGGGAAACTTAAAAATGACCGCCAGAAAAGCAAAAGATTGTATAGCTACATAGACAACAAAAGTTTTTTCTCTTGGTCTTTGTTACCTGCAGAAACTGGTAAGTGGTGAGGACAAGAAAGGTAAGGACTGAGTTCATCTCAGCCTAACTTTTCTGAGAACCTCAAGCCAGGATCCAGCACTGAGACTTAAGGTTGTTCCTCAGCTTTCCCAGTACCCTAGATAACAGAGACTAGTAACACCCTCTAGATGACAATGTCCCTCAAAATTTACTTCTCTCAGCACTTGTATAGACGGGCACAAAGATCCTGACAGCAGAGTCACTGCACCCTTGCTTTCCACGACAGTTTTCAGGAAAGTTTTACCATCTATTAGAACAGACTAATATCTCTAGATTATTTCCTCCTTTAAAAAAAATTTCTTTGACATCTGTGGCATGCTATCTGTCATGATTTGAGTCCTCAGGTGTGGCTTTACTGAGCATAACCAGGTGAAATTGATCCTCTGTAGTTTGGATTTAGCACTATGCATTTTTATGGTAATTGTGAAGTCAAGCTTTGTTCTAGATTCAAATTTACCTCTTTCTACAAAAAGCTGATATTAGTTCAGCTGGACCTGAAAAAGGATTTTGTAGAAAGTAATGTCTGTAAAATAACCCTGGCAGGTCTGTTAATAGTTAAAAAATTCTAACTCACTTTCATTTAATTAATTTTTGAAAAATTTTGTTACACACACACTTCTAGTTGCAGAAGCTTGTATACCAGCTGGAATTTTCAAACAATCATGCCTCTATTTGTAATGACACTTAGCAACTCTAACTGATATTACGTTTTAACTCTAAAAAATAGCCATAAACCCAGGGTATCAAAGCCAAGTGAAGATGCCAAAATATTTTTGTTATTGCTACTGACATAACTGATACTGCTGTATAAATAACTTTTTTTATGATGTGTTAACTTCTTTGTGTGACATCTTCCATTTCGAGAATGTTCATCTCTGCCTTCTATCTTTTACTGTAAGAATAGAGTTGTAAAATAACCACTCCCTGTTTGGATATTAATTCCTTTTGTAATTCTGTTGACATAGCTGGATTTTCTGTCTGGAATACAGCAGAATCATTTAGGTTGGAAAGGACTTTTAAGATCACTGAGTTCAACCATCAACCCAGCACGTCCAAGTGCACCAGTAAACTTCCTTTCAGGCCGTTGTAGAGAGAGATAAAGTCTCCTCTGAGTCTCCTTTTCTCCAGTCTAAGCAATCCCAGCTCCCTCAGCTGCTCCTCATAAGACTTGTGCTCCAGACCTTTCACCAGCTCTGTTGCCCTTCTTTAGTCATGCTCTAGCACATCAATGTCCTTGTCATGAAGGGCCCAGAACTGGATGCAGGATTCCAGGCGTGGCTTCACCAGTGCTGAGTACAGAGGGACAATCCCTTCCCTGGTGCTGCTGTCCACACTATGTCTGACATGAGCCAGGATGCCATTGGCCTTCTTGGCCACCTGGGAACAGCTGGATCATGTTCAGCTGGATGCCAACCAGCACCCCCATGTCCTTCTCTGGGCAGTTTTCCAGCCACTCTTCCCCCAAGCTGTAGCACTGCCTCGGGTTGTTGTGACCCAGGAAGAGGATCTGTCACTTGGCCTTGTTGAACCTCATACAGCTGGCATTGGCCCGTGGTTTTGTTTGTCCAGATCACTCCACAGTGCTGTCCTGCCCTCCAGCAGGCCAACATGCCCGCTCAACTTGGTGCTGTCTGCAAAGTGACTGAGGCAACACTCAGTTCCCTCATCCATATCACTGACACAGATATCAAACAGGACTGGACCCAGTCCTGAGCCCTGGGGGAACAGCACTGGTGACTGCTGCCCACTGGATGTAGCCCCGTTGACCGCTCACTGCTCTCTGGGCCCGGCCATCCAGCCAGCTTTTTACCCAGTGAGCTGGGTAACACCCCAGCCAAACCATGAGCAGCCAGATTCTCCAGGAGAATGCTGTGGAAAACAGTGTCAAAGGATCTACTAAAATCCAGATAGAGAACGTCCACAGCCTTTTTCCTCATCTGCTAAGTGGGACATCTTGCCATAGAAGGAGATCAGGGGTTAGTCAAGCAAGATCTGCCTTTTGTAAACCCATGCTGCCTGAGCCTGTTCCCCTGATTTTCCTGCGTATGCTGTGTGATGGCCCTCAAGGTGATCTGATCCATTCAGATCTTTTCTTCTGGGAATGTTTTCTGGAATGCCTACCTATCTCCAAACAGAAAAAAAATTCTGTGGAAAAGTGTCACTAAAAATCTCTTTAGAATTCTTTGATTCAGTTTTATATTAAGAGTAAAATACTTAATCTTGATGGAAGCAACATAAGAAAAAGTAGTGACAAAATGACTATAGCTAATGCCCTATAGTTACCATGTTTGCACAGTTGTGTTTTGGCTCAGATCACGCAGTCCTGCAGGTCCTAAATGGAATATATGTCTCTGGGGCATGGGAAGCAATAAAAGATATATGAGTTATAGGATGATTTTTTAAAAACAAGCCTGTGTGCAAGGAAGTTGGACTGTCAATAAAGTCTTATGACTGTTACTCTAAGGACTATGCAAATATAAAAATTGCAAATTCTTATCTGATCTACACATTTTTTTTAATTGCAGAAGTGTCAAGTTAAGTGGCAAAGGAAAACAATAACATTCTCTTGGAAATACACTCCCAAAGAATGTAAACAAAATCAAATAAAAGTGCTGTCTTAAATATAGGATTTGCATTTTCTTAGCAGAATAAACTCTCTGCCTTGACTCTCTCTGCACTCACTGAAGTGGAGGTCATGGCTAGTGACAACTGGGAGCTGTTCCTGGAGGCTTTCTTGCCTTTTTAGGTTATGAGGGTCTCTGTGTGTTTAGGATAATATGATTGACAGCTCCACTCCGGCCCCAATTAGCACCCTATAATTTATTAGCTTCTGCTTTCAGATTATGCGCTAACTTCACAAATATTTCAACCACGGAAACAGCAGCTATCAAGTGTCTCTTTCCTGATCCAGCTCACTTGGAGTGCAGTTAAATACAAGGAGGGAGCTGTGTAGGTCTGTCAAGAGAGAATAATCATTTGTATCTGTGTGCAACTGGGGCTGCCACAGTTCTTTAGGATCCAGGTTCTGGAAAAAAGAAGTTGTTCCACTGGATCAGAATCAGGGGTTAGGGCTTGGTTCAGTGCAGGATTGAGACCAATGCACTGGTTCTTCCTGAAAAGGCCCATGTTTGTCCAGCTCTGTTTATCATGTAAATACAGACTCCATGCAAACAACACTGGCAGGAAAGTTTGTGTCCCTCATAACACTGTTTCTTTGCTCCTTGCTGCCATGGTGTGGGGCCAGAATACTAAGTGCAGGAGGGAAGAACCTGAGTGAGGCAGGTGAACAAGAGGGGATGAGATGCAGGGTCAGGGCTGAGGACAGAAGTCAAGGAGAGAAGTGGAGAAGTTGGGGTGGATATGATGAGGGAGGAGGTGACCTTGCAGCTGTACCTGGGCCAGGTAGAGCAGAAGGAAATGTGCCATGCCACAGGCAGATGGAGTACCCTCAGTAATATCCAACATGGTATTACATCTCCTAATGGGACAGCACTCCTGCCAGGTGTTTATCCTGCCTTTACCACGAATGAATAACCAATTGGCACATATCTAAAGAATTGCTCCTGTCACTGGTTAGCCTGTGCTTTTGTGGGCTGCAGCTCGGCATGGCAAATGGCAGCATGAGACTAGGGCCCAGGAGGGTGCACACCTGCACCCTGCAGCCCAACACCCCTGCAGCCTTGCACCTCTGCACCCCTGCACACCTGCACCCCTGCACACCTGCACTCCTGCACGTCTGCATTTGTGTTCTCTGCATCCCTGCACTCCTGCACTCCTGATCAGGCACTTCCAGTACCTTCCCTATCTCTTGTGGGACCTGATGCAGAGAGGGCAGGGGCAGGAGGATGGGAACATAGCACCCCAAGACCTCTCTGCTGCAGTTTGCACTTACAGCTTTGATGCACATTATTCCCTAGTCATACCTGGCTAAGGAGGCTGTAGAAGGTGCACTGCAAAAGTAGCTCCTCCTCTACGATTAGAAATGGACATGAAGAACCCTGGCTGAGTCACTTGTCACTACAATCAGATTAGATAATAGTGTTACCATACTGGGAACTAAATTAACAGTATGTTTCCCTAAGCTGTAGTCCCAAAGTTTGGGAACTGACTGAAAAAAATCTTTTTTCTCTTTTTGTTTTTCTTTTTCCTTTTTATTTTTTGTCTTCCTTTTCCTCTTTTTTTTTTCTTTTTTTTTTATCTCCTACTTGCATTTCCCTATGCAAAATTGCCTAGCATACAAAATTAGTGTTTTGCTACTGAAAATAACCATAGGACTCTCTCCTTTCCCTGCTGCAACTGCTACTCTGGGTGGCAGGCCTGGGAAGACAGCCAGGACACTACAATCCTCCACAGGAGCTGGCTCATCCTTCTGTAATCAAAAGGGCACGTTAATTACAACACTTGCCCAGAAAAAGATGCACAGCAACTGTCAGTCAGAGAACGGTGCTGCATCCAAAGCCACCAGCAGCATTTTCCTCCCTTCCAAGAAGGGCCCAACATTTAAGTCCTAGCTAGAGCTTGTCTTGTGAACCTAAATATGACATCAAAGGGAAGGCGAGAAGGGTCGGCAGCTCCTGACCCAAGGAGGAGACAGGGCAGATACATTTCCCCAGAGGCGGCAGCACAGTCTGGGGGACGCAGAAGGGATTATTCACCCTCTGTCCCCTCCTTTCTCCTCTTCTGCTGGGGGCTCCTATGGCAAACACACTGGGAAAGGAGATAAGAAGTAAGCAACACTGCCCTAAAGCTCTCCAACATTAGACTGAAATGTAGGGGCACATAAATGCATTTAAGAGTTTTATGCTTAATCCTTGCAACTGCAGCCGTACCAAAGCAAAAATCTCATTAAAGTGGAGAGTGCACCCACAAGTACTATGCCCTATCCCTACCTCCATCCTTCCCTTGATAGTTCACTTTCAACCTCAGAGATCATTAAAACATTATTCTTTCAAACTTTGCTAATTTTCAGCTATTTTCAGAAAGGAAATAAATACCTGTGGTGAATACATCCAGAGCTCATTTTGGAAACTCCTTGTGGAGAGGACACTTGCCACTGGGCAGCACCAGCAGCAGATACCCTGCTATGTCCAGCACTGTCACGCTCTGCAGCAGATGCTGTCCCTCTGCCTCCTTTGCTGGACTCTGCACCAATGGGTTTGAAGCTGTTTGTGTCTGTATGTCCCAGCTGGGATAGTCTGTTTGTCAGGTGGGTAGCTAGGGAGCACAGCATGGTGCATGACATTTGGAAAGGGACGGCAGGAGGATTTGCTCTTCAGGCTGCAGAGATGGGGACTCATGTCCCTTTCAGTGGGTGACAAGCATGTGACAGGTAATATCTACGTAACATCTAAGAAGGGTTTCTTTTGTAATTCCAGATTTTCTGCAAGCGTTCATGACTAATGGAGTAATAACCCATGATGCAAATAGGAATAAAACAGACTGGAGACATGGCATGGAGGTCATGTGCACTGTTACTGCATTAGGAACTGTGGCCCCAGTCCTGCAAAAACTAATGCCCAAACCTTAAAGGTTGGTGTTGTGAGTGGTCCATCAGGAGTCAGAATAACACAGAGTGAGCAAAATTGCAAGGGTTAGCCAAAACAGGGCATGTGTGCTTTCAGGCTGCAGTCCACTCAGAGTAGGAGCATTTTAAAGTTGTTTGTACTTCTAGCACCTTGAGCCACTGTCTTGGCTTTTTGCATTTAGATGCTTTCAGGACAAAACAGCAAAAAATGTACCCTCAGAGCAAGTGCCAAAACAAATATTCATGGATTCATTGCATAAATTCTCATGCTTGAATACAGTTGCAGTCAAAATGAATTGTAAATGCCAATGCAGTAAATGACTCGTTTATGCTTACATGAGTATTTCCAAATGTATTTGGGCTGCATCACTCAACCCTCCTCACTAAGAATTGCAGAGAAGAGGAGAGAAAAATAGAAAGAAAAAAGGAATAATTGTGGTGAAGCACAATAAATCATAGATTCAGATTTATCTTTAAAAAAAAAATACAACCCACAAAAAATCCAAAAAAACCCCACCAAGCCTTTAAAAGAAGCCTGAAAAAGCCCTCAGAAAAATGCTCTCAAAATGACCCAGCTAACTTTAGGCTTCTGCAGTTAAACACCATTTTTAGTTACTTTTCTCCTGCAAAAAGCTAGTGCCTTCTTCCTTGAGAAACACCTTGGAATGTTTTTAGTTTAACAAATAATGTAGATTCTGGGGTTATTCCCTTGCTCTTTGCAGCTTGTCTGAGCTCTGGCTATTTGGAGGCTGAGGGAAAAATGCCCCCATCAGTTTGTCTGGCTGAAGGAATCACGGTGAGTCCCCACTGCCATTTGCTAAGCTCTGGCCAGGGGTGCTCCTGGTCAGCTTCTCACAGGTTGTACTCACACTGCTTTGTCAAACTCTTTCTGTTAGGATTCCTAGTCTTTCCCAGAAACTGAGCTATCACCAAACCTAGGAGAAGCAAGTTTGGATTATTCATAACTCGGCTTCTGACACACAGTGAACACTATGCCCAATTATGCGATAGTCTGGAAGGTAAAAACTCTCTTTGCAGCACAAAAGTTCATTTTCTACTGCTTCCCCAGTGCCAGGAGGTAATATTAGGAATTTCCTACTGTATGCTTTAAAATTTGTCAACTTCAAAGATATTACATTAAGAAAAAAAAAACAAAAACAAAAACAAAAAGAAAACCAACCAAACAAAAAAAAAAACCACAAAAAACAAAAAACAAACAAAACAAACAAACAAAACAAAACAAAACAAAACAAAAACAACACCCCAAAACACAGTAATATTGGGATCAGATGTTTTGTCTATTAAAAAAAAAAATCAGTTTTTAAGTATGGGGTAAGTGACATTTCTGCCCTATTTCATTAATTATTCACCAGCTGGTAGTAACATTTTTAATTTACCACTGCAACAGCAATTCTATAAGCTACAAGTCCCCTTTTCTAGAAGAAGAAATATGGAGCAGTTCCCTCACTCTTATAAACACATCATACTCTAAATTGTAGCACTGCAATGTTCTCATATTTTCTTATCTTTTGTATTTATCTCTGTATATTTTAGTCAACAAGAAAACATTTTCAGCTGCTAAGATTTCTATTTCTCTTTCATGCAAAATAATAAAATAACTCACTTTGTCCACATGAGAGATATGCTTTCTGCTTCATCCTGAAGTTTCTAGTTTGCTTCATTTCTCTTATTTAGCTTTAATTCTTCATTAAAGTACACAGGGTGAAAGAAGGAGATACCTTTAATACAGCTTCACTACTGTTAAGTATCTAATTCCCGCTTTCAAAAAACCCCAAACAAAACAACTACTAAAGTGGCAAATTGACAGCAACAAGTAGACAAAGGGAAGTGTTAGAGGCAACTCAGAACTAATGTCCAGCATGTGCGTTTCGTTCTGGTTTTCCCTTTAAAGGCTGTTGGTTTGGAGGTGAACCACTCTTCATCGGATTCCTTTCTCCCCCTGCTTTAAGAAGGTTTAATTTTCACCAGAAAATGTTTATTGTAAAAAGGAAAAAAAAAAAAAAGGAAAAAAAAAAAGAGGGAAAAAAAAAAAAAAGAAAAAAAACAAACGCAAAAACCCAACGAAAACCAAACAACCAACCCCACCCCCAACCAAACAACTGTTACACAGCCAATGCAAATGTGCCAAACTCTGAGAAGTGCCACCTTGGTTTTTGTCTTTCTGGGATTTAAGCAGTTGTGAGGGGAACAGCTGCATATCTGTAAGTCCAGGGCAGGTGGCCTCAGTCAGACACTTGCCACTCACAACCACAAAGCTGAAAAATCTGACCAGTTCCTTGATAGTCCAAAAATATTTATGAGTCCAAATTTCTTCTCCTTTTGCTTTTCTATAATGCAAAATAAAAATCCAGTTCAAAACTCTTAGTAGCTTTCCCATGGTTGCATTCAAGGAATAACTTTCACTGCCATAAAAAAAAATATTCACACCACTAAAAAAAACCCCACAATTTCCTCTGTTGCCTGTATGAAGTCCGCTGGTTTTGCATCACCATCCAAGATGAGATTTGACTCTTCCAGAATAGTCTGGCTGCAGGTCTGGATGTGGGGTCTGCTTAAATAGAAGTTCAATGTCTTTGGCTCTCCTCTTGCAACAGAAGGACTTTTCTTTCCGAAATACATCTAAACTGTCACCCTTGCAATTCCACGTCCTTTTACATCCCGTTGTCTTTCCCCAGCAGCAGGGCCACGGTGGGCTTGGAAAAGGGCAAGGGGGGCTCTGAGAGTCTTTGAGTCAGCACATCAGCTCAGAAGGGATCCACCACAGAAGGAGTAACGGCGAGCTGCAAACCAAGATCAGAAGCTGTTACAAACTGACCCGATTTCAGCTCTGAATGCCACCATGTCTAACGGGCAGAGAGCTACAGGGGAGAGCCAGGGGAAGAAGAGTGAAGGACAGCTCTAAAACCAGTACAGATCCTTGCTTTTATCCTGAGGTTGCAAACCTGAGAATGGAGAGAAACAAAAAAAAAGGAAGAAGAAAAATAGGTACAGGCATTTAAGAACAAAGGAAAACAAATTGCATTTCTTGCCAGCTGAGTCTGAAGCATGGGATCTTCAGAGCCCCAGAAGGCTGTGAAACAAGAGCCCAAGTCAGAGTAGAGAAAGGCACATGTCCCTCCTGCTTAAAGTGAGGACTCCATAAGGAGCCATTAGTGACTGCAATAACAAAACCAGCATGGAGCAGACTTTCCTTCCCTTCATAGCTACTAACTCAGTCACTGCTGACTGTGCCTGTGTACCCATTTTTGTCAGCACTACAGCCACAGCCTTGGTTCCAGACACTCCAACAGCCTCTACCAGGGGAAGACCACTGCCTTTTTTGTTCAGCAAATGAAATTGTCCTTTCATCTCAAAAACTGGAAGGAAAAGATAAATAAGGGGTGGAGCTAGTTCATTAACCTGCATGGTGTGTAGAAATGACCCCTCCGGACAGCACATAGATGGGGCCAAACACTGACCTTTGGGCGGCTCCATTCTGCTCCCAGCTCTTGCTGTTCAATGTAGAAGCAAGAACAGTGCCAGTAGCCTCAGGGCATGTTTGAGGGCATTAGAAATTCCAGTAATATTGAGGAGATGTGATCTGTTGGCCTGTCCTACCCTTCCTCTCCCTCACTCACTTGTCTGGCCTGAGACCCCCAAGAAGAGCATCCAGGGCAGAACTCAGGTGTCACAATGGGGCTGCCACCCTCACGTCATTCCCTCACAACAGAATCTCAGACACCCCCCATGAGTCCTTCCCTACGGCAATGGGCAGTTTGGAATCAGGGAGCAGGGGTGCAGCTGGGCCAGGGGCGCTGGAGGGGCCGAGGGCAGCTCCCCATTACCTGTGTCCACGTTGAGGCCAATGCTCTGTGCCATGTCTCCTGTTGCGTTGGGGAAGGGGCCCGGTGTCGTCCAGGCTGCGGCAGCACCCGCTTCGCTCTTGCCCAGTTCACAGGGGGGGCTGA
>VXBR01008118.1:2016469-2099206 GCA_013400215.1 Cisticola juncidis
GGGAGGGGCAGGGGGAGCTCCGGCCACGCAGGAGGCTGAAGGGGTGCGGGGGGAAACCGCGGGTCGGTGGAAGGTGGGGGCTTACCCAGCGAGTCAGCCCATCTTCTGCTGCTTTTTATTTTATTTCATTTATTTCATGACATTCCACGTGCTTCCTGTGCCGGGCGCTGCCCCCCTGCCCCCGGGGAGGATGCTCCTGCCGTCCCCCGCATCGTCGGCCCCCGCTCCTGGCTCGGGGGACGCGGAGCTCCGGGAAAGGCAAGGATCTGGGTGATCCCATCCAAATCCCACCTAGTCCGGCGTCCGCCGGAAAATGCCATCACCAAAGCCACAGGAGCTGAGAAGTCTGATAAACCGAAGGAGGAAAAAACAGTTGCTCCCGAGGAGGATTCTCCCCAGAAACTTTCGAATCATTACAAATCCCGGGAACAGCGATGCTTTTGCATTTAATAGAAACTAAAATAACTCCGAGGGCAAAGTCACGTCAAAACAACAAATTATCATGAAGGTAAACTGGATTTACTCCCTGGCTTCCTGCTGAGTACGACACGCAAAGTTGTAAATAGGTGAATGTATCTACACTGCTCATTTTAAAGGAGTTGCATAGGTGGCAAATTATTTTTTAACAGAGATGTAAGTTCTCATTTCAATATCAGCTCTTTGAAATCTTCAGCTTCATGGTACAAGTAACAATTACGGTGAGAAGATACCCATTTTGTTTTGTTTTTAGCACCTGTAATAAAGCAGAAAAAATATAGAAAATACAAGAGAAAGAATATTACTCAGTTTTCTAATGCTGATTGGTTACAAAAGTATTGGGGGAAATCTGAAAAAAATGAACACTTTGAATTTTGAAGACCTGGAAATATTTAAACTAAATTTAGCAGAAAACCCTCATATTTAAAACTAAACATTGACTCGATTTTATTTTCATCAAAATACAATTTTTGTATTCCAAGTGCTAGAAATTGTTTTGAATGCCTGTTGTTCACCAAAGCATATTTCAGTGCCTAATGAGCATGTTTCAATGTGTTCTGCACCAGATGCAAGTTTTAACATTCATATTTTAATAAACCTCCTTTTCCCTCTTCTAGTTTGGTAAATTTGTTTTTCATACAGCCTGGAATGCTGTGGCTGTGGGCTCTGCCTCAGTGTTTCTCCTTCCCCCATCAGAAACAATTTTGTGTTAATGGTCAAGAAAATGAGGGGATGACCTCTGGGTATTAGGCTTTAAAATAAGAAATGTAACTTATATTCTATAATTTTATTTCTCCTGAACAGTGAGCAAATAGTCACAGTAAAGGGAAGGACTGACTCTGTGGCTGGTTTCCAAATAAAGCAGTCAGCTAAAGAACAGCCCTTCCCTTCTCACGGTGAGAGACTGAGGGATCTCACTTGGGACAGCAGAATCTCACTTTTCCTCTGTGTCCCTGCTTGTAGGGAGCTTTCCCAGCACACACAGACCTGTGCCTGTTTCAAAGGTAATAGTGTGCTGGGCAAGGTACCAAAAAAAGCCCATTTCTCAGAGAGTAGGTCCAATGAACACTTGCTCCAAAGACACAGCATGCCTTCCTGCTCTTTGGACCAGCCCTTCCCCAGGACTCTGTGCCATAGCTGAGGTAGGACCTGACACTGGCCAAGGCTGAGCATTCATTTGTGCAGACAAACCCAAGGTGTAACAGCAACACCTTGTGTGACAGGTGCTGCGGTGTGGCAGACGGTCTAGCTTGTGTACCCTGGAGAATCTCTCCTTGAGGGCTGAACTCAAGGGTTTTACCTCACACTCAAGTATATGCTAGGGAAACTGGGTCTCAGGTGGCTTGGTATGAATCAAGTCTCTTTTATAGGCAGTTATTCAACTGTAAATTCATGCAGAGTAAGGCACAAGTAAACTTCAGTGTCTGAATGCAGAGCAATACAAACATTCATGTAAATATGCTGGCAGTATTTTGCCTCTTTGGTGCATCTGTGAAATTAGTCCTGGTATAGGAAATCATCCTGGAAACCAAGGGTCAGAAACTGTATTCACTAATGATCTCACTTTTTATTTACAATTATATAAAAACAATATTCCTTGGTCTGAACTAAAGAATTTTAGGTGGATTGAGTCACATAAGGAACTACAAAAACTTGGAAAGAAACAGCTGAGTTACCTCAGAGAGAGAATTATGACAGCAGTAAGGGAAAGCACAGTTTTAGAAAGGACATGAGTTAAGAACTGGCTGTGTAGCATCACAGCACTGGCATGGGCCTACTCCTAAGCCATACACTGGTAAATATTTCACAGCAGTAACATGAAAAGAAAATCTTATTAGGAATAAAGAATGATAAGTTCTGATAAACAGCAAGAAGCAAAAAGTTACAACTTGCCTCAGAAAACACTTCTATAAAGCAAGTCAGTGTTATCTTCTAACTAAGCTGGAACTTTTTACAAAACAAGAACTGGGTACTACTGCAAATGGTTCACCAGCCAAGCAAACAGGTCATGAAACTAAACATCAACATTCAGAAAGACTTGCATAAAAACATGTTAGCACTGACCACACTTGTTGCTCACCTTCCCTGGGAATCCCACATCCAGTACCAGCCTGCCAGCCCCTGGTGTGTGAAGGTTTGAGCACTGAGTATCACTGAGTTCAGTTAAAGGATTAAGTATTCATCACCCAGAAGGGACATTTCTGGTTTTCCAATCATACTACATATATCATTCTTGCTGTTCATAATATGAACATAATATGAGCTTTAGAAGCTCAGGGAGACTTTCACTGTTTCCAGTAAGGAATACTTTTCCAAATAGAAGATACCATGAGGTGGGTGGAGAATCCAGCCTGCTTTGCAGTCGTTTGCCACGCTGCTTAGCAGCCTTCAGTGTTTTTCTCTTCCAGCTTGGGCTGGCTTGGCTTTAGCCTCCAGCTGTTGGTTCATGTAATGCCTTAGTTCACTTATCCAAACAGTCCTTTTGTATGTAATACTTTCTCTTATGAAATTGATTTTATTCCATATAATATTTTTTCCTGCCAAAATAGATGGAGCTCCTCAACTTTCTACTGCAATTTCTCTAATAGTTTTTGTACCATTTATTTGCAACATATGCAATTTTTCAACATGGTTTTAAAAATATTGAGGCAAGAATTTGTTATTTTTTTAACATTTCTCTTTCTGAAGGTACACACAAAGTAAAATACCTTCTTTACAAATGATGCTTATAATCATTGGGGTTTTTTGCCATAACACAGTTTTAAAGGCATCATACTGATATGCTCTCCCATTGGATGACCACTGTATTTTCAATTTAGATACTACAAGTACATAAAAGACATGGACTGCTTGGTGGTGAGGAGCTGATGGTATTGTGGACCCCCCGGAATTTCTTCTAAACTCTTACATATTTGACTGACATTGCAAGTAACTAGGCTGAAAATTGATGATCCTGAGTGAGCCTATGACACCTGCTCATGATGCCTTGTACAGCCATCCTTCCTCAGACATTTTCCACCACTTGTCCTCCTTGGTCACAGATGTGCAACTCTCCAAACAGCTCCATTCATGTGCTGTTTGCTCTTGAGAATGCCAAGAGACTCAGCAATGGACTCAAGTATTGCCAAATGTCTAATTTCTCACTTTGCTCACCAGTCTTCTTGTTACTATGTTACCTACTAAATTTATTGCTCTGATTTCATATCAGCTTTCAAGGTACTGATGATCATCTTGCACAGTCCACAGATCAACTAATACAAATATTCCTATACAATGTTCATATACTATACTCCTATGTGGCAGCAGTCATGTTTCAAAATATTGTAGATTGTGTGTTGACTTGTTTCTTGTATTTTTTGTCTATTTTCTGTGTGTACCACTTTAATTGTGCAGTGCCTCCTCCATGAGATGATAAATTCAGTTTCACTAGTCTTCCTGCTCTCTGCTTTACTGTCAGATGCCTCAATCTGCCTGTAGAACTCAGCACATACTTAACTTACAGCTGAATGCACTACTTGTGAGTTTACATGGGTCAAATTTGGCTGAAATGAATTAAGATAGATAATGCTGATCCTCTTTCTTATCTTGTCAGTCTTTGTGCTCCACATCCCTAAAAGCTTTTTGTTTTTTTAGGGCTTGGCAACTGTTACCATGGTGTTCTCAGTGATGTTTCTGAGGTCCAGCCTCTGGGTCTGTATTAATGCAGAAGACTTCCAGGCTCAGGAGCTTCTGGATCCGTAGATTTTGTGGATACTGAATTAACTGTATTGACAGTAACTGAATTGACTGAATTAACTGAATTGACAGTAAAGATGAAAATCAGTGTTACAAATATAGTAAAATACAAAGTAAAAATCAGGGGACACATATCACTGACTTAATTGTATCCTTCACTGCCCTGAAAAACCTGTGTTTCAATCTCAGAGAGCTTGTATGGTTAATTTTGATCTTCCTTTGAAGGTATGATCTTTTTTCCCCCCACACCTCAAAGGACTAACTGCTAGCTGCTAATTATCCAGTAGGGATATTGTTTGGTGTCACTTGCACATGTGTGGAGCACGTCTGCTGCAGTGACAAGCTCTGCAGCAGCTGGAATGTCCGTGGTGGTTTTTGCTCCACAGTGCATTTCCAGGGGAGCTGCAGCCCAGCTCGGGGTGCAGCATCTGGCCCGTGTCACTCACCCGCCCTGCCCAGCCCTGACAGGCCACAGGCATCACCTGTCCCTCCTCTACTGATGGCGGCAGATGAAGAGATCGTTATGCAGGGTGGGAGGGAAATCCGGAGCTGTCATGAGGGAATACGTTCACACGCGTGAGAACACACTGAATGCATTGGATTTAGGGCTCAATTTTGCAACAGGAAAGTTCATGGAAGTTTTTTCCCGAGTCAGCATGGGAACAGCATCAGTTTTGCCCTCAGAGGCAGAGACAGCAGCTTTTCTGATGCAGGTCTTTTGTCACATTCAAATCTGAGCTGAATCAGTGTGCACCTCTTTCCCCCTCTCAGCACTGAGCCACCAAAAGATGAATCTGGCTTGTTCTGAGATTCATTGAAAAAGACTATATTCATTGAAAATATCTTTTGTATTTGTATATAATATGTACAATGCATTTCTTTTCTGTGCTCAGAGCAGGAAGATAATTTCAGTGAAAATTTTCCTTAATGATCATCTCCCTGCACAAAATAGAGGGGATTTGTGTTTTATTTTACTTTTTTGAATTTTAATTACTTTCATGTGAAACCAGAAGAAGGCTGTATCTGCTCTCTTTTGAGGTTTCTTAAGCACCAGACCTATTAATACAGGCACTAAACTCCTGATGTAATTATATAAATTACATAAATTATATAAATCGTCTACAATGCCCAGTCTCAGTGATTTTGATTACACAGTTACACCTTTGCTCATTTTGTTTAGGAAAAGAAAGTGGTTTTATACAAAAGCTTTAATTCCTGTAAATGTTTTCATTTCAGAAGCATCTTTCCTTCCACTCTTTCAGATAATATTTCAGACAGAGAGAGGTAGGTGGCAGAGGAAGACTGCAGCTTGAGAGAGAGTAAGTGGCTCGATGCAAGGAAACAACAAGAAAATCAGGTTTTCAGCAGAGCACAAACAGGTAAGGTATGTGTCTTTTAATGTCTGTACAGATTTCAGTATAATGCCAGCAATATGAAGCTGGGATGAGGAATTTAACTTCCTTGATTAAGTCTTCCTCAAGTGGAAACTTTAAGTGCTCAGAGTGGGCAATATTATATCATAATGAAGGGGCTCACTGCTTCACTTCTGTTTTGTTCAGTGTTTCTATTTGGCTAAGCTTTGAGAGAATGCCACTAGAATATCATAACACAGCATATTTTAAGCTACAAAATTACAAAATAAAATAAAAAGAAAATTCATAGCAAAATACTGGAGGTGGAGCCATGCTACAGGGAATTGTGTTCTCATTGCCTGGAATTGCCTCAAATAATGTAGCTCCTGGGTTTAGAGTAAATAGGGGTGATTTTAGTGCCTGGAAATTTGACTTTATGAAACTGAACAGAGCCTACATTTAATTTTTTAATAGCTATATTTAATAGAGAACTTAGTCCTCACAGCTGCAAAATCCAACGCCATCTTCAGAAATGAGGCTGGAAAAACAAGAAGGACAGAGGGCTACAATAAGAAAAGAATGAACAAACATACTGACACTACAGGTATGCACTGTGTGAGGGAGAAGGGGACAAAAGAAGATGTAATTTGATTTTTATAATATCTATATATTGCAGTCCAGTCCACTGAAAAACAGTGTATACATAGCCATATTGAAGCCCAGATGGGAATTCTGACTTAGTTTTGTATTGGTATCTGTGTAAATTTACCTCTTTTAATATGGAAAGATAAGATAATAGTATGCAGATGACTTATTTGTAATAAATGCTCCAGACTCTATTGAGAACATGTAGTTTGTGTCATATGTCCTTGCTAGTACACAAAATTATTAAAATAAGGGTGAATGAAGTTAAATCCCATGCAAAAATCACACCCTCAAAGGCAACTTGTAATGCTAACATCAGGGCTTGTGTGCTGGGATCTTCATGCAGGATGGCCATACTTTTTAAAGAATAACCTTTTCTCATGCTGAGGTGGGCACTTCTCTGAACAGCAGAGGGTTTTACATGTGCCTGTGAATCAGCCAGTGAACTGGCACAGGAGTAAGAGCCATGGGCTTAGAGAAGGTAAGCCATTCTCATACCTCTGCTGAAGAAGGCTTGTGTGCATTAAAGAACTTCCTGTCTACTGAGTTAAATTGATGGAGATACTATTCTAAGAAATCAAGTTCTTGAAATGCAGATCCAGTTTTCATAGCAGTTTTTATAGGTATCAGTTTTTACAAACTGATAACAGAACGCAATTTTCATTTCAGGAAGATAACCTGATTGAGGAAAACATTAAAAATTAAATTTCCATTTTTGTTTAAGTCCTGTATACAACTGGTAGGAGCCAAGCACATGGTTTGGCACATACTTGGAGTTGTTGCTTCATAAGAAATTAATACTCAGGACTCATTTACCCTCAGAATTTGGCATAATTTTTGAATTACATTTTTCAGAAATTGATACAGACAGTTCTCTGGTGAGATGGGAGCATGGTTTGTTGTAGATGAGAGTATGAAAGCTGAAGAGCTGGCCAAATGCAGAGGGCAACA
Organism: Cisticola juncidis; assembly: GCA_013400215.1. NCBI lineage: Eukaryota > Metazoa > Chordata > Aves > Passeriformes > Cisticolidae > Cisticola > Cisticola juncidis. Next base: position 2,023,630 of record VXBR01008118.1, read on the forward strand.
GGAAAGTAACTCAAGGCTATTTCTGTGTCCCTGTCTGCTGAAATAATACAACTGTTGCATTAAGTAAATTGGCTTGCCCACCATTAAGGCATCAATTTTTGTTATACTGTCTATTGCTAAAATTGCAGGGACAATTTCACCACGCTGTGTGTCCTGATTTGCTCCTTTACTTACAGCCTGGCACTCGGCTGGGACCTGGCTGTACTGGCTTTGCTGTGCAGGGATGCTGCTGCCTTCAGGAGCCCTTGTGCACCTTCCTGGGGCAGGCAGGTAGGTACTTACCAGGCAGCTGAAGCAGAGGCTGAGGGTAATTTCCAGGAACACTCAAGAAAAAACTGTTGGGGAGAGCCTGCCATCAGCTCTGTGCTCCAGAGGAAGATCAGGATACACAGGAACCCCTTAGAGCTCTTTTCTCTCCCCCTCGCTGTGTGCTTTGTCCCAGCCCTGCCCTCCCAAGGACAGGAGTTTGTCTTCCAGCATGCTCCAGCCGGCACGTGCCAAAGCCCATTTCAGTCTCTTGCCTTCCAGCACCAAGCAAACTCCACAGTGCTGGCATTCCTGCCACATGGGACACTCCTGCCTCTTCCCACAGCTGCTGCCATGCTGCGGGGGAAACCACGTACCGATTGTTGGGTGTTGTGCTCTTCCCCAGGTGAGTGTGTTCTCATGGTGGAGGACAAATTTTATCATTCCATAAAACACACCAGGTGCCACACTCCAATGACTGGTATAGATAGACACAGTGTCTGAAGCCAGTGCCAGAAAAGATGAGATGTAACCTATTTACTGCTATGTTCTCTCTTGCCCTGCATTCTGCATGTGCAGAATTATGGTTACTGCTTCTTTTCTGCTTGCAGCCAGGTTGGGGTGCAGCCAGGTCCTGCTCTTCACTGGAGCTTCAGAAGTTGCTTGCAAGTTCTCTCTCATGTTACTTCTGTGCATTGCCCTGGCACAGTGTCAAAAGTCAGTTGCCCCAGAGAAACAGGGTCCATCAGTTCAGTGTTCTCCAGTTTGCCCTGCTCAGGGATTCTTCCACCAGGAAGCCTTGTGGCACCCTTCTGTATGCTCCTCTTATTTGAGAAAAGCAAGATGACTCCTACTCCATGAATTGTATGTGCTAATCTCCTAAATCAGTAATGCTGCCTCACAGCTTTTGCATAGATGAGAGAAAGCTGGCACAGGGGTAAAATGAATTTTTCAAAGGGTATTCAGGACTTCCTGACACTGCATGTTTTATCCAACTAGTTATATGTGCTTTATATGTGCTATGTTTTCTTCTGCATCCAGAGAGCACATGCTAAAGTAGTGATTTCACACACACATGAAACATTAAGCAGAAAAAGTCACCATCCTCACTGACTTACTAAAAAGGCAATTATCTCTTTACCAACACACTTCTTTCTTCAACTGTGTTATTCTGTACTCACAATTTGTCCTAAAATGCAGATTGCTTACAAGTTTTTTTATCAACAAAAAGAGACAATGCTTTTGCTTTTAAGAAAGAATAAAAAATATTTAAAGTATGTGTGGAAATATGCCCAAAATAGGTACAGTTTTTTTCAAAGTGAAGAGCTCCAAATATTTTGAAAGACGTAGCTTACATGTCTGCTAGAGTATCCCTACCAAGATTATTTATCCATTTAATATCTATCTACCTACCTAGTAGCCTATTATACAAATTTCTCAAAATTATCAAATACCTAAGAAGAGACAATTTGAGAGGGATATCACTGAAAGAGAAGGCTGAGCAGCTAATATCTATAAGCCAAACCTTCAAATCTAAGGGATATGGTGGGGGAACATCTAAACCAAGGACTGGAAAGAGCATTTTGTCTTCTGGGGGCGTTGGGTAGCCTGAAAGCTAATACACAGCAGTTTCATGGGAACAAAATTCCATGGACAAAACCTCCAATCTCCTTGAAGGACTTGTGATGTTTCCACATTATTGTTGTCTTTTGTGGAAACATTTGGTCAAAACCTAAACCACTGATTTCGCACAGTCCTACTGAGTTAATATTTTTCACTTATTTTTAAAAAATTAATTTCAGGAAGGGCTGGAAATCTGCCTGTACTCGGAACTTTTGGAACACCTTTTAAAATCCCTATCACTTCTTAATTACTATAAGAACTATAACAGATCACCATTTAGTTCTGTTGTATTTGATAGTTTTGACAGATTTCTCTGATGCTGTTGCTTTCTGGTGATGATCCTTCTGTCACAGGGGGGAACTTCAGCTTATGCCTCCCCTCTCTGCCAGAGTCCTCCTTTTTACCCTTTTTGCTGGAGCCAGCTGGCAATCACTGCATGGTTCCTTCAGTTTCTCTGGTGAGACTTCACTCTGTGTCTGCCTTCAACAGGTGCTCTTCACTTCTGCAGGCCCAGTTTGGATTTGGACAATTTCCTAGGAAGCTGTACCCTCATCTCAGCCCTGCATAAGCAGCATTCCTGGTGTGGATGGCCAGCTGGCTGTTACAACCTTTTTTCACACCATGCTATGTAAAACTACACAGGGCAGGTCTTGTTGATGTGTGAAAAATGCTTCTAGCAGCCTGCTCTCATGTGCACTGAGGTTTCCAGCTTCAGACAGAGCAACAGTGCTGAAACAAGGAAATGCTTTGCTATAGGGAAGGGAGAAGAAAATGAGTGCAGGAATAGGCTTAGTTTTTAGAAGAACAGAAGTTTCCAGAAGCATGCTGTTGAGGGTTGGTACTGTGAGCCAACAGCAAGTGCAGGAAGAATGAGCCTAAAGAAACCCTTGTTGTATGCACAGCACTTTTAAAAGGCTGCTTTACTGATTAGTTTACAGGTATTGACTACTTTCCACTGATCATCTTGCATACAATACATGTACATTTGGCTTTTCTGGGTAAATGGGACTTGTGACTGCTCAGAATGGCACACCACTGATACATCAGTCATACAGGATGTAGCTCCAGACAAACATATTTTGATGTGCTGAATATGAAAAAGGCAGTAAAAGTGGTTTAAAAGTGCATGCATGTTCATGTATGCAAATATACACGCACACACATATGTGTACATAAAGATAGTTAGATAGATAGATAGATAGATAGACAGACACACAAATATTCTTTTTCCTTCTTTGACAACCATAATGAAAGTCTGAAGATGAAGACTTTCAGAAATTATGAAATTATTCACTAAAACTGGGAAGAGAGTGCTTTTCTTAAAAATTTGTAAAACGTAACATTCATTTGAAGAACTGCCTCAACATGAAGAATGTGGGCAGGCCAGCAGTTAATGCTTCTCTGAAACCAGAAGAAGCAAGTCTTTCCTTCTTTCCTAGAGGTCATGGAAAGTAGGTGTTCCCACAAAGCCCCTGCAAGAGAACACTTCCTAGCCTCTGTCTGTTTTCTACAAATCAAATCAGATGTCTATGCCATGAAAAATTCACTCCCAAAATCTAGTTTTTTGTTATTACAAAATCCAAGGCAACTGGGGCTAGAAATATTTGCATCTGTTCATGAATATTCTAGACTTTAAAATTTCATTAATCTGTCATGATAAATTTTTGTTTCTTTTTCTTTAGTTTTTGCTTACCTCTAGAGCAGGTTAGAATGTTTCAGTTTTTTCCTCTGGGACAAATTTTTGAACAAATGGAAAAATACTGAGCAAATATGGAAATACTGTGGAAAAAACAATCCACTCTCATTTCACCTCTGGAAAACTCTTTCACTGACTGGTCTCACCTGTGGTAGAGGATTACATCTGTGTGAAGTTTTTGGAAATAAACTCTCAGTGCATATGGCACAACCTTGATCTGGAAATGAACTGTTAATTGAGACAGGAACAGGGCTGGGTTAGGAAAGAAATGGGATTCATTAAGAAAAGAATAATTTATAATTGATGCAGTGGAAGGTCATCCAGCTGTAAAAACAATTTTTAGTCACTTCTCCTTTCTACACTTTTCTGAACCTGCCTGTTTGCCTCTGGTGTGATGTGAGTATGGTATGAACAGATATCTGGACAAAAAATAGAGTGGCTGGGCAATTGGTCGTGGCAGGGAGAGCCCTCCAGGAACTGTTCCTCTGGCTTAGCTTGTCGGAGAGAACATGCTTGGATTACAACCTCTCATGGTTTATGGTAGCACTCTTGATTTGATCTAAACTGCTTCTCAAGGTAGGAAAACCATGATCCAAAAAAAGCGATATTTTTGCGAATGTCCCAGGTCCAAAGGAGGCTTCAGGAGGGTAAACGGATCTATTCCAGTCATCTAGCATGGCATCCCTAAATTCTCATGTACCAGCTGGAAGATGTGAAACACCATCCTGTTAGATTTGGATATGCAGTGGAGACAGACCTATCAAGGATTGATAGGGAGTACACTGTATGGGTCGTAATTGTGCCTTGCTACAGGATTTTTTAAAAATTATGATGGGGAGATATCTGTTTCATTACTAGTTTGGAGGTGTAGAGAATAAAAATGTTTTGACTCTTTGCTCTGCTTTTGTCATTGGGCCAAATCCAGCAGCAAAGAGAAAAAAATTAATCTAGATTTACTTTAATTCTAGATACCATCCCATGTTTTATGAAGTCCTGGTCCTAGAAGCCTGGATGCAGACATGACTTGGAAAGCAACCCTGTAGCCCTGGATTTACCCCCAGTGAGCAGAGTCTCATCCACTGACTCCCCAAAGGCTATTTTAGAAAGAAATGCTTGAAGCAAGATACAGAGATGGGGATCTCTGTAAAATGTACTCTTAAAGACAGTCTTGTATACATTGGTTTCATGTTATATAATGGCATGTCAGACACGGTCTGTCCCAGTCTGAGGACTGAGCCCTTTTCACTCAGCACACACAGTCTCAGGCTGGTAACAATGCCATGCTTTGCATGGATGACATATTTTGGAAGAGAGTGAGAGGCTGGACTCACAACTAATATAGAGAAAATAAGAAAGACGTAACATGTAAAAGAGTATTTCACGCACGTCCAAATTATGCCTGTAAAAAACATTCTTGTGAGAAAAATAGCCCAATGCAGGGAGAAAGGAGAGTGCAGTGTGGTGGGGTGGACAAAGAGCCAGCTCAGGCAAGCCTGGCTGAACAGCAGTTACTATGCTGTAAAAAATGGACGTGGCAAATGTACTGCATTTGCTAAAGGCTCCATGAAACTCCAGGGAAAACAGAGCATTCACAGAGTGACTCTGCCGACAGCAAGAAAGTTTCATTATTATTAGTCATATGCTGAGGATGTCAAGGAATTTTAAGGCCGCACTCTTTGCATTTTTAGAGGTTATTAATGAAATAGCATAGCAAGGTGAATTACATTAAAATATTTTTCTAACCATTCCAGAAATCTTGGTCCAAGTTGGCATAGGGGGCTGGCAAGTGGTGAACTTTTGACCTAAGCTCAGATTGCTGGGAGACACATCCTCCTTGTTAGTTTCAGGTGACAGTTCACTGTACTAGAGGGATCCACTTGTGTGTAAAGAGGCGAGTGGGGGAGGAAGATTTAGCACTGCATTTTCACAGTGGCAAGAAATTCCATCCAGCTCAAATGTGTTTTGGCCCACTGCCCGGCTCCTTGTCAGACATATGACCATCACTCGGCTTCCTATTTCTGGCCCAGGATAAGCAAGCCCCACTAGTGGTTAAAATTAGGCAACTGACCTGTGACAACACATGCTTATTCTCCAGCAGAGGGTAGACATATTTAAAAACCAGAAAAGAGCTAGACACACCAAGATTTAATGTCAGCGCCATGTGTAATTCATCATTTTGGGCTACTATAATTCAGATAGCAGCTGATCTACTTCATGGAGAAGACTTAGCAAGATTTTCTGGCTTCTTTCTGACCAAAGACTTCCTATAATAATCGCCAAAGAGAAGATTATGGCATTAAATTTTTCATGGTAGAAATCCATAGCCCTCGCTCCTCACCCTGTCATGATGTAGTTGTATGGTGGAAATTTTCTGAGAAAAACAAACCAGGACATCTGCTCTACAGAGAGCTATACTTTTGTTGGGAAAGTTTATTTCCAATTGAAACAGCAACAGATTAGGTGGTTAACAAGGAGGCATTTTCCATTTGTCAAAAACAAATCAGTCAAAGTGTTTGTGCACATTTGGATTTTTCTGCACTTTCTCAAATGCAATACTCTTACAGCCATTATACTTCTTTCTGCTGTTATCTCACCACCTTCATCTTCTTGGCCAATGACACTGGTCGTGGCAACCTGTCTGTCAAGTTCTCATACAGTTCTCTGGGCTTTATTATACTTCCCTAGAGCCTGAGATACCCTCCTTAATTCCATTAATAAAGACCATTGGCTGCCCTTGAAATCCCTTCCTAAGCCTTTCCTACATGTTGAGGTATACCCAAGAAATCAGCCAGGGAATATTAGACTGGATGAGTAGGCTATGGTAGTGGCTGATGTTTAATAATTGTACAGAGCTTAAGAAATGAACATGCATTTCCTATAGGCACCATAGCCTTCCTTCACCATCCTTGACATCTGTGTTGCTCAATAACAACGCTGAACCAAGGAGTCTGATGGTGATGTCCTGCAAACTGATCCCTTCTGTAGTGTAATGGGCCCTTGCATTGCACAACTAACCAGTCAAGTCAGCCTTTTAAACCTTTTAATAGGTCAATTTAATACATCCTCCTCTCCTCTCTTCCTGAGATACATTTCTCAAGCAGAAATTTCCAAGAGATCTTCAGTTATAGCACAAAGCAGGATACTTGAAATTAATAAGAAACACAATCACTAAACAACAGAGCAGTAACAAAATGTGCTTTTGCAAAGGTTTGTTGCTGTTAGCAGTCTGGTATTTTAAATTATTCCAGTGTAATGAAAGCTTTGAAGCCACAGGAAGTGCATCTGTTACTCATGGGGTGCTTATTCTTTGTGGGTATAAGTGATGTTGCAGGGTCAGAGAGACTCCAGGTCCCAGCTCAGGTGTGACAGTGTATGCTACCCTTTGGATGGGAGGATGCTGAGGCAGATCTATGTCAGATACTTCAGCACAGTGTTCCCAGCCCTATCTTGGGCTCAGGGCACAGTGAGGTGCAGCTGACTCCAGGTATGCACCTAGTGTGGTTCTCATGGAAACGAAGTCCAGGCAGAGCCAGATGGAAGGATCTAGGGACTAAAGCACCAGCCACAACCCCAAGGATGTAATTTAGTCTTTTTGATTATCTGCCATATTCCTGCCTTCTGCTTGGCACCATGGAGAAATGGCTGCAACTGTTGGCACCTGAATTTACATATTGCTGAGTGTAAACTCATGTGTGGGTGTTTCAACACCTTGCCACTGCAGTCAGGTTCATCAATATGGTCCAGGCAGAAGACGTCTCATGGTTTGGTTACTACTTGGAGAGAAAATAAAACATTAAACCTTCAGGTCTGGTTGAAAAACCTCCTCCCTTTTCTTTCTCTTTACAGTGCTCTTCATTCTCAGTTAGCAGGGTCTCACCTGGCTTTTCTGCTCTTCTCCATCATCTTCTCTGTCTGACCCACAATATGACAGCAAATTCCCATGCTTGCAGTGTGCCAACAGCTGTCACTCAGTAGAGAAGATCAAGAAAATTCCAGGCAAGGCAGAAGCAACCTATCCAGTTGGCAAAGGGACCGTGACCAAGTGGAGCAGGGCTAGAGGACTGATAGAATTTGGCCCAGTTTGTGATTATAATTACATCCTCATTGGTGAGATGTTAAATCTTAGTATTTAAATATTTTGCTCTGTATGTTTCAGTGAAATCATATAAAATGTTTTAATAGAGTAGAACATAGAGTTTCAAAAAGTGTGTACAAATGGATATGGTTGGAAGGGACCACAGTAATCATCTGGTCCAACCTCCCTGCTCAAGCAGAGTCATCCTAGAGCACATGGAACAGAATTGTGTCCAGGTGATGCTTGATTATGTCCAATGAGAAAGACTCCATAACCTTTTGGGGCAACTTGCTCTGATGCACAGTCACCTGCACAGTAAAGAAGTTCTTCCTCACATTCACATGGAACTTTCTGTGCATCTGTTTCTGCCCATTGCCTCTTGTCCTGTTGCTTGGCATCCAGCAGAGTGGCTGCATCCTCTTGACACCCCCCTTCAGATACTGACAGACATTGATGATGTCTCCTCTCAGTCATCTCGTCTCAAGACTCAACAGGCCCAACTCTCTCAGCCTTTCCTTATGAGATGTTCTAGTCCCTTTTGTAGCTCTCTTCTGGACCAGCTCCAGGAGCTCCAGGTCTCTCTTGCACTTGGGAGCCCAGAACTGGACACAGGACTACAGATGTGGTGTCACCAGGGCTGAGCAGAGGGGCAGGTTCACCTCCTTTGACTCGCTGACCTTTTCCAGCAGGTCGGCCCCCCAGCCTGTACTGGTGCATGGGGTTGTTTTTCCCGCAGTGCAGGTCCCTGCATCTGTGTTTGTTGACTTTCAGACAGTTCCTCTCTGCCCACCTCTCCAACCTGTTGAGGTCCTGCTGAAGGGCTGCACAGCACCCTGGGGTATTGGCTATTCCAGGTTTGGTATTCAGAGAACTTGCTGAAGAGGCATTTCCCCTTCATCCAAGTAATTGATGGATAAGTTAAACAATACTGGGCCCAGGTTAGGCCCCTGGAGGCACCACCAGTGACAGGCTTCCAACCAGACCCTGTGCCAGATCCTCTGGGATCTGCTGTTCAGCCAGTTCTCAATCCACCTCACTGTCCACTCATCCAGGGCACTTCTTGAGTTTGCCTACAAGAATGCTGTGACAGTGTCAAAAGTCTTGCTGAAGTCCAGGTACACAATATCCACTGCTCTCCCTTCTCCATCCAGGTAGCTGCCACATCACAGAAGGGAATAGGGTTGGTCAAGCAGGATTTACCTTTAATCAACCAATGCTGACTACTCTTGATCAACTTATTGTCACCCATATGAATAGAGATGGCCTCTAGAATGAGGTTCTCTGTCACCTTTCCAGGGACTGAGGTGAGGCTGATGGGTCAGTAGTTCCCCTGGTCATCTTCATTGCTCTTTTTGAAGACTGGGATTACATTTGCTTTCTTCCAGTCCTCAAGCACTTCTCCTGAACTCAGTGACTCTTCAAAGATGATTGTGATTGGCCTGGCTCTATTCTGCCAGCTCTCTCAGTACTTATGGATGAATCTCATCGGGTGCCATGAACTTGTGGATATAAAGTTTGCCTAGATGTTCTCCAAACCAATCCTTCTCGACCAAGGGAAAGTCTTCCTTCCAAGAAGCCTTTACTCTGGTTTCCTGGGTCAGAGATGTCTGAGGGCTGGTCTTGCCAGTGAAGACCAATGCATAGAAGGTGTCAGTAATTGCTACTCAGCATCCTTGTAACTGAGGTCTCCCCTCCATTTAGCAATGGACTCATCCTTTGTTTCCCAACTAAGATTAATTCTTCCTTAAATACTATAGCCTCTGCATTAAGTATTTGATTTGAGATGCTAAATATTTTCAAACATAGAGGGATTGAGGAGAGCTTTGTACAAATTTTTTTTCATCCATTCTTGTTGCTTTTGGGTCACACTTTTTCCACTTTCTATTACCAGTTGACCTGAGTAGTGTTGGCCCAGCTGCTATTTCCTGATGCCTCTGAGTTGTTTCCTGCTTTATTTTGTCCTTCCTGTAGCAAGAGTTTAATGTAGACTGAGTCTGCTCAGTGAATTAAGCAGCACACTGATTGTGGCTTCCCAAAATGTTTAAAAATGTCTACCAGTGTAGATGGCCAAACTGTCACTAAGGTGCTCTTATGCAGACATGAAGATCCTGCTCACACAGAGCCATTCATCTCAGTCTCCACAGAAGTAACAAATGTCATCTATATACAGAAGCTACTCACATATCTCTTTTGGCTGACATTATTGACTCTTGTCTTTCTGGATACATATACTGACTAATTGCAACTGCCAGTGTTTTAAGAGTCAGATCAAATAGTAAAAGATGATTGTGGCCAAGTGATACTCCGAACTCCCAGGGCCACTTTGAAATACAGGAAAATTATTTCAGTTGTTTTGGTAGAACAGTGTATTATACTTGTCATTGTTAAGGTAGGTATTGTTTTAAAGATGTGCTCGTTCTCTACATTTGTTTCTGCAAACATGCCATGAAGAGAAAACTTTCCTGAAAATAGCCCTTCCCTGCATAATTCCTGATAAAGGGAGCTGGTGAAGTGGAGGAAAGAAAAGCATTTTTAATACAGCACCTGCAATCTGCTGTGAATTGTTATCATAATTCAATTCTTGCTTAAATCTTGTGCAGAGTGGAGATCCTTAATCAATTTGTCACCTTACCCACTTCTCAAGGAACTGTTCCCAAGAGGTGACAAGTTTATGTTTACCAGAGGAACTTCTTTTTCATATTCAGAACTGCTGGTGAACCTTTCTGGGACTTTCACTACTCTGTAGCCCTGAAATGCAAATGTGATTTTTCTGGTACTTAAGCTCTTCCAAAAACAAATTCATGGATAGATAGCTATACAGCATTTTCAAATGAATTAATAAAATCTTAGAATCATATAATCCTAAAGGTTAGAAAAGACTTCTAAGATAATTGAGTCAAATCAAACTGGAATCAGCTGCCTTCCCTTTTAGAATATTTCTTTTGGAAAATTAGAGCAAATGGTGAGAGGTGCTGGTTATCTGTGATGTTATCATGGTAATGCAGGCTTTTTGAAGGAATATTAGAGCACTGCATCTTTGGTGTTAGAGAACAGGTAAAGATGAATGAAGAAACAACACAATTCTAATGAGCAGGAAGGCAAGCCTTGGTTGCATTTTGCCTTAGGGGAGAAACGGTGTTTCATCACCCATTTTTCCTTAGACTGCACTCACACACTACATTTTACACCAGCTTTGCCTTTTGATAAGTTTTCTTCTATTACAGAACTCATTCAAGTCAATAGTCTGACTACATTTACTTCCTATTCTGCAATCTCAGTAACAGACTCCATGGTTTTAGAATCACAGTTGAGTGGTTTGGGTTGTAAAGAATCTTAAAGATCAACAAATTCCAGCATTCCCAACCCCCCACCATGGACAGGGGCACTTTGGAAGGGAAGTTTTCCCTGTTTATTGTCCATAAGGCCTAAATGTGCCTCAGAAAGGCATTGTAACCACACCATCATGCAAACCATGTCTCTAATGTCCAAGCAATAGAGTCGTCTTGTTCACCCTCATGTAACTGCTTTTCAAGAGCAACTGTATGTTCTTACCCCTTCTGCTGACATAGGGAGAATTAATTAGCCCTCACCTGACCTGGTGTAGAAGACATTTTCATTCACTTGACATTTACTAACTTGTTATCTAACATCTTGCTTCCGTCCTCCAAGATATCCTGTCTATTCTAAGCTTCCTCTATTCCTAATGTCATATGCATGTCATGTTCATATAGCCCTCATGTCTAACACTTTCTCTGCCAGGGCCATGCAGAAGCCCCATTCTTCTCCCCCTCCCCTCTAATATTTGCTTACCCTGAATGTGACTTCTGAGTCACTGTGCACAACCTTATTTTCAGCTCTTGCTGCAACACGGTGTATCTGATGAGATGTCTGGGAAGGCACTAGGTTGAGAAACCCTTGTCTTTCTGTGTTCCCCAAACTACAATGAGTGCAAGGCAGTTGTTTGTCAGGTAGGCACAGAAATGGGTTCACTGTCACTGTGACATGACTGTCCTTGTCTCTACACCATTTTTGATCCACAGGATGGCATTCTGTGAAAGGCAGGGTCTTGGTCTCTGCTTGTCAATACAGACTCTTTGTTAGCAGAAAAGAGAGATGGTGTGATCGCATTCTCTCTCCAATTAATCTGCAGCAGTAACTCATTAGTGTTACTTTTAAGTTTTGGAGTGGTAAACATGGAGAGACTTTATCCATTTTTTAATCTCTGCTTTCTTTTCTCTGACCACAACACCGGTAGTACTTGCTCTTCCAGAATGTTGAGTGGAGTAGGAAACAGGAGACATGGCTGAGGGTAAGAGGGACTGTTTATAACCTCATCATTTCTGGAGCTCTTCTTGGTCTACTTTATATCTCCAGGCAGCACTCTCCTTTCTAGCCTGCAGTCCAGGGAGCACATACTTTATTCCCAGCTGAACCTATTTAAGTAGGGAGTTTCCATCTCCCTCTTCATAATGAATTTGTCTTTTCCTAAAGCAGACAGTCTTGATCCTGAACTTATCATCCACACATTGCCACTGAGGAATCGCCACCAGAATTCAAATCTCACCATCAGATTTGAGGATCTTTCTGGAAAAATGGTCTCTCCTCATCTATCTGGTAAATGAAATGATTCAAATCATGGATACTTTTTATTTGCCCTGCTCTTTCATTACACCTCTTCACAGCACCAAGACCTACTGCCAAGAGGTGGAACTTCAGTTCAGTTTTGTGCAAATCACTCTGGGCTTACTCCAACAACACCTTTGTTTTTCACAAGTGCTCTCTAAGTTGGCAGATGCTATTTGGTTACCCTCGATCAAGCACCTGACTCAGGCTTGCAGCCTGGAAAATGTAACCTCATGTTAGGCTTTGTGGATTGCCTGAGAACCTGATATTCCTGAACTCCTTCTGCAGCCATCTCATGAGATCTCATGGTAGTGACATATAATTATTGCCATATAAAAAGGTAACACAAAATAAGAATTAACACTGCCAAGGAGGCCGTGCTTCTGAGACATGAAAGAGAAGCTAAGGAATGGCAGGCACAATGTCTGTCCTTCCATGAAGATTACAGCGGACTCTCCCCTCTCATTCATCATGACATAACTTTCCTGCAGGGATTATAGCATTTGTTGACAAGCAAATGTATTAGTAGGAAATTATCTGATGCATTTTGATATGTCTAAATGATATTTAGCAGGTGGAAACATGAACAAAGCCTGCATGTTCAAAAGCAGAAGTCCTATGCTTGTCTTCTGTTGACAACACTATTATTTATATTCTGCAAGGACAACAAGTAGAAATGCCAAATCTAGGCCAGGGTTGAGAAAGCCAAGTTGTACAGCTGGACAAAGGAAGGACAGAATACTCAAGCAGTCAAAGAGGGGAAAGAAGGGTAAAATAGGGGCAAGTTTCAAGAAAAATGAGAAGGAAGAGGAACAGAGATCATGAGACATATCAGGAAAGGAAGGTAGATATACTGTTCCACCTTGACAAAGATGATGACCCTCAGTGAATTTAGGGAGTGTGGAAGCTGCCTGCTTCATCAATATAAGATGTGAAATTACACAGTAGTTACATTCACAGTTGAAGGTTCCTTCATGAAGGACTATGGCAGGACACCTCCCATACTCAGGTAGTCCACTACCAAGAGTGAGTATTGGACAGCAGTTAGGTTTTTATGCCCTTCTCAGCAATCAGACTCCGACTAAAGTTAGGACAGGCTGCAGAAGACACAAAGAGTTTTTTCCAGGCCTGGAAGTGGATGACTATGGGACACTCTTTTGGTTACAACAGATTTGATAGTGACATCTACAGCATACTTTGCACCTGAGCATTGTGGTTATGGTTCATGGCATTGAGCAATGACATATCAGTGAAGCCTGGACAAGATGGAACCACCTTTTGTTACATGTTGGCATACAGTGACTTGTAACTTCCCCCATTTGACCTCAAAAGTGGCATTGGCACTGTACATCTTCTTGCCTTGTAAAATGCAAATGACAAAATTCTCTCTCATTCTAAGCTGTCTGAACACAAAGCAGATGTGAGATCTAATGGAAACAGTGTAACTCAGCTTCATCTTCTTCTTGGTCAAAAACCAGGAAGAATATTGAATGATTCAGGTGAATCTAGAAAAGTAATCAACGCCATCTTTATGACAGGAAGAGTGCTTCATCCTAAATAGTCCTGAACTCCTGCTGCTACATACCTTGCTCAGCTTCTGTCTTCATAAAAACAGGGTTTACCCCTGTTGCAGACTGTCACAAAGTAGTCTTTGATATGTGTGTTAAAGTCATGAAGCTTGGTGCTGGCAGCTTCTGTACTATATATATATACTACATAATACTTCATATTCAGGCATAGTTGTAACCTACAACTATGAATAGGCTACTCATTTGTTGCAGAATGAGTAATGTTTTTTGCCCAGATTGGAGCTTCATTTTATATTAAAGCTTCAACATTGTAATATTTCACTGAATCAGTCTTGAAGATGAGTTTGATTAGGCAAACAAGATTTGAGCAGGGGAAATAGCAGGCTTCTCCATAAGGAATGACATCATTGACTATGCACGATAGAGTGGTGTGATGGCAGGCCCCAGCCTCCAGAGTCACAGTAATAGAGAAAGCTCTTTCCACTGCAGTAGGTGGGTGTCAGCTGACTTCCTGAAAGCAATCTGTCGCTGGGTTTCCATCAAAGAACTTTCCAGTACTCAGTAGTGTTGGTGTGCAACACAAAACCACCATGGGAAAAGCTGGCATCAAGCAAGGACTATACCTGGTATTAGGGAAATCTTCTGCACCTTCAGAGATACAGGAATGGCAAGAATCCCTTGAGAGAGATAGTCTGTTTGCTTCTGCCTCAGAATTCCCATTAATGTTCCCACAACGTTCAAGATCTCAGGTGTTCTCTCACATCAAGTGGCCACAGTGGTCTGTATGGTCTGTAAATTTGGGACTATTACACATTTTCACAGTTAGACAAATGATTCCACCCTGAATCACACCATAGCACTTGCTCTTCTAGTCATTAGGCTAACTCTCCCATTTAAAAAATTTTGACCCAACCAGTAAATGTCTTGCCCAAGTTAACAACATTCTACAAACATCCCAGGCTTTACAAACACACATGAATTGTTCTTGTCTAACAGTGTTGGATGTATCCAATGTAGAACTTCTCCTATAAATACAGTCGTATAGGTTGAAACTACATAGCTAGGGATTATAACTCCAGTTCTTCAGAGGGATTAGCTTTCTCTCTGCAGACTCTGACTGCATGTCCTAGCATCACATTGCAATTTATTCACCCTGTTCACCGTGTTTTAAAGGCATAAAATCATAGGCATATCTTTCCTCAAGTATGTGCATAAATGAAACCACGATTTGTCTGGCACCGCTCACATAAGGAGAGGCATCTCTTTGTGCTTCCAATGTGCACCCAATATACTACGGGTTTGTGTTTCACTGTGAAAGTGAAACTAGACAGAATGCCATTTAAAGAATAAAGTGAGGTGACATCACTCCATTTGCTTACTTGAATTAGAAGATTACTCACTTCATCTTCGAGTCTCAGCTGACTCGATTTGGATTTTAACCAACAAGTAAACAAGCCCTATTAACAACACTATTCAACACTACTTCTAGCAAGATGCCAATAGGTTTATAGTTAAACAGTATTTCAGACCATCAGCACCCGGTCACTAATTTAAAAACTGACCTTTTGAATTCACCACGTGGATGAGCCTGGGAAGTCAAAGGACAAGGAAAAATCTTATAAAAAAGAAGAAAGACAGCTGCCAAGGGTGCAATTGGATCAACTTCAGAGTAAGTCTGTAGAACAGAGTGGCATTTGCAAAGGCACTGAAGAGCTCTCATGGCATCAGGCTGGTGGTGGTGACAGAGCCATCTGTCCTGTCTTTTTTGCCCTTTCCTGTCTGCCATTAATTTTCCACAAAGGCTCCAAGCGACAGTCCCCTCATAGTGACCATACTTGGAAACAAGGTGTATGACAGGCAGGGGGAGAATGGCAATAATCTCTAAGAGCCCCCGTGTTACGGCTTGGGAAAAAATAGCTGAGAGTTTGCAAAGTAGCAAAGAAGAAGTGAAAGCCGAGAAGATCTGCTGACAGGAGGATTCTGCAGGCACGCACTCCCTCGTTACACGCGGCGCAGGAGCGGAGGCGTGCGCTCTTTGTGCGCGCGCTGCCGGCGGTAAACAAGGGAGTATTTCTGGAGCAGCTGCCCCTGTAAGAGGAGATGTGCCTGTCGCTGTCCTGCAAAGTTACACTTTTATAATAGTGCGTACCTCACGCTGCTGAAACTCTCTCATTTCTGGCACTAATAGTGCCAGGCTTTCAATCAGCAGACGTTTTTTGGGGTTGAAGCCCATGTTTAGAGATAAGATATTTTGCTGAGCTGGATATGTAGAACATAAGATACACGCCATACTTCAGCTTTTAAAATGAATAACTATCAATCTGGTCTCTACCACAATATGTGAAGAAATTAATATTGTTTGCTTTATATTCGTATTGGTGCTGCTTATAGCAACAGTCAAGTCTAGACATGTTTTACAGCGTTTAATTACACAAATTCCAGTTTAGAGATTTTGTGCTGAAAATCATTCCTACTCCCAATATATTCAGCTACTCTGTTCATCATTGGACTGTGTATCTTACAGTACTGCTATGTGCAATGCAGTCAACACTTAGCCCACTTCTATCCTCCCATCTTTTCCTCCAGAAGGATATGTGCATTTGAGGGGTTTTGTTTTGATATCTTAAAAGCAAAATGTGCACATACACACACACATACACACTACACATAGCTGAGTGTGTATAAAGTGAGCTGTGTACTCAGAGTAGAGACTCTTCTGTTTAGTGTTGGTGGGCAGTTACTGAGGGAAGTTGCAGTCTGCCTTCTGTGGAAGATGTCACTGCTGTTATTGCTTAGGCTCTTCCCATATCCAAAGGCTGACTCCTGCAGTCTCTGCCATTAGGCTTCCTCCAAACTTGTTTTAAGACTGACATACCTTACTGACTCTTGAAGATTTTGACCCCGTGACTTATTGTGTGTAACTTATCCATGGAGGGGTTGCAAACTGGGTGTTTAATATGACTGTGAGCGTACCCAATGATGGGTGCTTCTCCAGCCCTTATTCCCATTCCAGGGTATACTGTTCTCAGGACCCAGTAAGATAACTGAGCTTATATGATGAGCTCACTTTTTTGTTTTACATTATTTCTGTTTCTTGCAATTTGGCAGAACACATCAACCTGCTTCCAGGTGATTTGTGTACATATTCCTGACAACAGATAACGTCTAGTGCCTCTTGGAATCAGTGGCTTAATTCTTGTTTTCTTCCTTTCGATCAAGAAAATGAGGGAGATCTTATTATACTGGCAATGGCTGTTTTTCTTCCAGAACAGGAATCTGTGATTCCTCTTTCATTTCAACTTCTTGGATAGCCTCTATTTAATAAAATAAGACATGATCTCCCTCTTCTACACACGGTTAAACTAAGAGGTCAAAACAGCTTGTTTGTTCAGCAGCTTATTAAATGTATTTTTTGATGTCCTGGGTAATTTCTTCTGGCTTCTAGTTAGAGTCGTAGGTGCAAAGCTTCTGTAAGTTTTGAAGCCCCAGGAAGTAGAATTCCTCCATGAGGTGTTCCAGGTTTTCTTGCTGCTCTTTATTTTCTAATAACTGAAGGTTGAAATACCGATGTGGGCTACTTACTTGTTACCAAAATAAAATTTTCTGAACTTTGAGAATGTGAATTATAGCGTTTAGTTAGAAGAACAAGTCTATGTTTCTACTGGAAGTAGTGGAAAATCAAGTGCCCAATCCTGGCTGGTTTAATAATACAAGAGATTAAAGTTTTGCAAGAAAAGTAATCTCATTTATGTGCTTGTCCAGCTACATCACCCCTTCCTAAGAACTTTGGGTTTGCGTATGTGTTCTTTGGGTTTAAATAATGAGAATTTATCTAATAGCTAATACTCAGCTCTACTTCATGAACCCGTATGTGGAGATGTTTTTGTATTGCTAACACTACACAATACTAAACCATTTGACCTAAGGAATAGAAGAATTTTAATAACTCAAAGCTGCAAGTTTTTCAGTGGAATAACATGACGTGGAAGGCCTAATTTTCTAGATATGTTATTTATTGCTTGATGTTCAGCAGCTACATCCTTAAAGAAAAACACACTAGAGTTTCTCTTACTGTTTCTTCCAAGAGAAATTACCTTTTCTATGTGGAAAATGTTTCCTTTAATTTTTTTCAAAGCTTTCTAATTTCTTTTTGCAGACATTCACAGAAAAAAAAAGTAAAAGTGAACAAAATAGCTTTTTTCCCCCTGTAGCTTCCAGATTTTCTCCCAGACCCACAGACCTTTAAGCAGCCTACAGGGGCCCAGAAGTTGTGCCATACCTCTGTGAAGGTATTGGCAGAGAGGATGTCACTGGATGGAACACGTAGCAGCTGTAAGAGAAGGAAAAAAACAATGGTGTGGCCTTGCCTCTTCCCCTTCACTCATCTGAGAGCTGCTGTGGAAGTACTCCTGTACTCTGAAGAAATTGTGACTCTGCTTGGCTAATGTTCATGGTTCACTCAGGTGGGAGGTTTTTTGCATGATCTTTATGCTTGTGAACCTGCTCAAAGTTTAGATCTGAATTCAAGATTTGGGAGTGTGGAGGTGTGATGTTTTCTTCACAGCTGATATCTGGGGATGCCAGGGACTGGATAGCTTTGTAAGTAGCTTCCAATGGAAAGAGTTAAATTGCATATTATTGCTCTGCCTCTGCTAAGGTAGACTTTGCTTTGAACCTTCTTCTAAATTTTTTACCAACATGTGAGAGAGTCAGGATAGAATCAGATCCAAGTAACATGCTTACTGCTGATTCTAGGCCAGAGTTGTTGATGCCACAGCAGAAGAGATGTCTGTATGCACAGAATGGGCCAGAAAGGTGCAGGCAGGTTTTAGATTTATGGTCATATGGACAAGCACAGTCATGTTGCTCCTCATGTTCTGAACTATGTGTTTACAATTGGTTGGAGTAAATCACCTTGGTTTCTGAAAAGATTCTTGATATTTTAGAGAGTCCAAATTGTTTTGAGTGGCTCTAACCAAAGATGGAATGTGAATGTTCAAAGGAAATCTCTAAAGGATGGTCTCTGGCAAGCATAATACTTGGATTTAGTCTTCACCAAATCAGCCCACTGAAATCAAAGATGTGGGGAGTTCATGGAGTTCTGGTGGCAGAAGTCCTCACACAACTTTTGCCAAACTGAGAATTTGGGACACATTTGATCCAAACAGCATGTCTAAAATTAATTCCTTAAACATTTTCACTCAGATAGAAGTGTGTAAGGGAACCCTGTTACCTGGTTGTAATCTCAAGGACTCTATTCCTTTTGGTAGAATCAGAGCAGCAGATTAGACTAAGGATGGTGGAAGTGCACAGAGAGAGGGTGAAGTCAAATTTGCATAAAATGAATGCAGACCTCTGTTCAAGGCAGTTCATGCTCATGCCGTGTTCACTTCCTGAGCTGGCTGTTCAGTCGGAGGCAGCTTGAAGCACCCACATGTTTTCAGACACTAAGAAATGGTGGTGTGTATAACTCATGCAGGACCACAGCCCAGTAACTCTTGTGTACAAGTGAACTGAAGAGAGATTTAAACATTCCCGCTGGACACAGTGATGCAAAAAGAGAAGCTCATGAACACATTGCTTTGTGGTTATGTAATGGAATTGGTAGCCCCTATAATTGTCCAGCTGGACTACTTAAATGTACCAAATAACTAATTGAACCTATCTTATAAACTTTTTTCCTCTGGACTTCTTTTCTTTGTTTTTTCATTATGTCCCTGTAATGTCATTGTGGCCAATTTTAGCTGCCATTTTCACCTTGAAGATATTTACCAACATGGTGCCCTCAGCCTCTTGTAATACAGGAAGTTGGGGCTGAGGGATATCTCTCCAGGCCTAATGCTTTCCTGTCAAAGATATCAAACTATAAGTAGCTGCACTAATATCTTTATGATCAGAAATAGCCAAAGAAAAAAGCACAAATGTAAACATAAAAGCAAACTCTCATAATTTACATTCTTGTCATAGTTCACCATAAATCAATGTAAATATCAGAGGGCTTGTTCTTTTTGACATGACATAGGGGCTAGTTTTGCCTGTTGACAGGCATATACAGTATCTTCTCACAAGATACTGTATATTAGTAAAGTTAATTGACTAATCATTTTCATCACTGGAAGTGTAAGTAAATAATTCCATCTATTTCTACCTAGGCTTCTGTTTACGGTCCGAGGGTGCCAAGCATTCAGACTAAATGAAAAGATACCCTCTCGGAACCATGCATGGCATCCCCCATAACAAGCTGCAGAAACTCTCTGAAGCATTGCTGTTATGTTGTGGGGAATCCTGAGAATCTTAGGCTTAACTCACCATGCCGGCCAGCCTCCTGCAGGGGCAGCCAGGAGGAGGCTGGGACAGCAGGGGGGTGAATCTGGGCAGACCTGTGCTAGACCACTGTCATCTGTCATTTTTGGGAAAAGAGGCAGGTCTGAAAGCCATTAGTTATTGGTGGCTGGAAATGTGCATGAGATGATGCGGGAACATGTGTTTCATCTAGAGGAGAGGAGCTGGAGGGTTGTCTAACAGCTGGTGGTTTGCATTTTTGACCGCCCCTGTATAATCAGACATAACAATTTGTTTTCTTTCTGATAAAAGAAACCATTTTCCCTTCTTCCTCAGTGACAGAGAAAGGAAATTTTCTGCTGCTTCTTCCTTCCACATTTTTGCCACCTGATGAATTAAAGAAAAAATTGACTGTGTTAATTTTTGCAGTACTTAATACATTTGATGACAAGACTTCAGCAGGGGTGTAAGTTAGTAGTCCTGAACTTTTGCTTTAATCTGTGATGGAGACTTTCTAGGTGGTGAAGGGACAAGTCATTAAATCACAAACTCCCCATCTGTCCCACAGGAACACAGGGCCAGTTTTTTCTTTTGCAACCGTACCTCAGTATTAGTTAGAGAATGTTTAATATTTCCAGAGTGCCCATATAATGTGTTATGTTCTGTTTCTATTCTTGTACAAAATTTAACTCTGCCTAGAGAGGTCTCTCAGGTTTTCTTTGGACATTTTACATCTAAAAAATACAGCCTGGACACTGTCACTGATTCTTACCATGCTGACTCATTTGTATGACTTGCAATAGAAACTTTTGCCTTCCCTCCTCTCCCTCCTGTTTAGAGGAGAGTGGGGTCCTATGCTGGCCTATGTGTTTTCCTGCTTACTTTTGTCCTGGTTCCTTCTGATGTGACTTCTGCCATCAAGGATATCATTTATGCTGGGGATTTTTGCCATGCACAACCACCTGGGCTGAGACCACCAACTCATTTTCCCTGCTGGGCTGCAGTCCAGAGAGGCAAGGACTGCATACTGCTGCCAAGGTCGGCCTCACATCTGAGATTTACAGGTGGAAGGCTTCCAGGAAAATGCTGAGACCAGGATGGTTTATTCCCTACCAGAACGGGCTAACCTTGCTGCCCTTAGCAGCTTTGGCCTCAACCAAACTGAACCCTATCTTTTCATTAGGTCACAAGAAGTAATGACAGCTAATTACTCTGCCCAAAAGAGCAGGTATTTTAAATTTAAAAAGCTGAATGACAGTTGATAAAAAGATCTAACCATACACTTAAGTATTGCTATATGCATTTGCATTTAAGGAAGGGCTCTTGAATTGGTAGGGACCTGAACACTTTGTTGAATGCTTCTAGCTTCTAGTAGAAGATTGTAGTGCACAGAGCCAGGGAATGTGCAAGTTTGTGCCCTTATTTAAATGGTGCAAAACATTTTGAATGTTTAAAATGTATTTCATCAAATAAAAAAGCCACTTACACTGTAATTTAAAGAAATAATAAGTACTTTCATATATGTTATTTCACATCTATAGCTGTTCCTATTTCGAAAAAGATGTTATATTAATTCCCCAAATGAAGTTTTATTAACATCTTTGTGTGTTTATCTTATAGATGATACTAATTTGTGAGACCTTCACCACTGGTCTTCTCATTGTAACATGCAAAAATCCTTTTATGTGACTATGTCAAAACACAATCTGTATGCAAGTCAGATTTGTTTCAGATCAAGTTGTCCTCTGAGGAGCAGTGTGGCGTAAAAGGTACTGGGAAGAGAGTTAAATGGAACACTTAATAGGGAGTTAAATAGAACACTTAATGGGAACTAATCTAGCAACTGGACCTGATAGGAACAGACAGGGTTGTGAAATGTGAGCCTACAAGATGTCCACTGAGAGGTATCCATTCCACTTCATCCTCCCAAGCCTTACTTCCCAGAGATGCATGCTGCTTTTTTTTTTTTCCCCAATCAATTCAGAAAGAATGAGAAAGAGCAGTACCACAGCAATTTCTTTTTAAAGGTATTTCTTGAAATTCCAGAAATCTTTCCAAATAGTTTCTAACAGCAACTTTAGGCTGCTGAATTTCTAGGGCAGCATGTTGCTTCTTTTTGCTACCATGCAGTGAATGAATCTCTAACCTTGACTTGATTCCCACAGAAAACAAAAGTTTTGCTTATGTCTCCTCAATGAAAAGAATTTTAATAATAGAAGTTTGTTGCATTAGAATTGGTAACAGCTTACATAATCCTTGGGGACATAGGAGGTGTTAAGGAGTAACAGCATCTTGGGCAAACCTTTCTGTAAGAGAGCAACACAGATTACTGCAGTTAATGAAAGAGGGGATATTTTAATGAAGGAAAATATCTGCAGATGAGCATGCAGTGCAGGTTTCTAATTCTGAACATCTGAACTGATTCTGCATTGGACATTGAACACTGTACCATATGGACACTTTGAGCATCTGAACAATTTATGTATTGAGGATATCAGGTAGGAACACTTCTGTATGTTCTTCCTGGTCAAAATTCAAATTTCGAGATTGGTGTAATCAGCCACCTCTAAAAATTGGAAATAAACTTTATTACTTTGTTAGTACCAGTGTAACTTTTTGTCAAGTTCAGTATGAACACGCACGGGAACACTGGCAGCCTAAATTTTAGGGGTTACTGAGAACCCTGAGACTCCAGACACAGAGGACCCTGAATGAAAGAGAAAAATTAGCTTCACAAAGCAGATAGGGCAAAGGAATTTCCTAGGCTGGCCAAAAGAAAATATTTTTATTTCAGAGAACAGGAGAAAAAAGAACAGGAATAGGAAAAAAATATATAGTCCATTGATGCAACCATGAAAAACTGCAAACTTTTCTGAGTGAAGACTATGGAGAAAAGCAGTTTCTTGGGATGCCATGAGGATTTAGTGAATCCCATGTTCACCTGTGAGTAATAAGGCATTCCAGGCCATCTGCTTTTCATGGATCAGAATTTTTATTTTCTTGGCCACCCAACTGGCTGGAAGATGTCTGTTATGGTAGTGAGAAATCTTCTGGACCTAGTTTGGTGAATGGCACCTTTGATATTTATGTTGTATCCTTCTCTTCATAATAATCTGATCTGAAAATATCCCTGATTGCAATGATAAGGGGGAAAAAAAAGAAAGAGTATGGAAAAAAATATGATAGGCCAGCAAAGGAATTTTCACTATGAAAAGCACTTCCATAAAATTCTCCTTCAGTGACTAAGTTGCGTCAGTGACTACAGGAGCAACTGGGAAACTGGATATACTGGGAAGTCTTAAATGTAAACTGGGAGCATTACTAGGGAATCTGGAGCTGTGGTTCCAAACAGAACACTTGCAGCCTGTACTGAGTTCAAACCAAGAATTACTGTTTCATTGACTGCATTCATAGAAAGGAAAAATATTTAACAAGTAGGGAAATTTCCTTTAAATCAGTAACATTGTTCTCATCTCTCCACAGATGTTGCCAGTCAGTTAGACATGGAAGGAAAAAATAAGCATAGACTATTGTATGTTTTCACTTTTGTACAACAGATTTTAATCAACACACCCATAGTATATAAACATTATGTCAGCATATAGTTAGAAAATGGCAGACGTGTAAAATAATTCAGATGCTCTTCTTCCTGACAGTCTTGGAAGTATATTAATGTTTCCACCAAACAACATTTACTTCTATGATCATCTTTGCTTGGGAATACTATGCTCTCCCAAAATTAAATCTCTTGCTCTTTGAGCAGCAAATCAGTATATCTGATTTTTTTGAGCAGCAGTATAGTATCAATAAAAATAGAAAGAGATGGAATCCTTCCTTTCATGCAAATTTTGGTATAATCTTAACAAGTGTGTCAGGATCATAACAACAGCTTTTCTGTGATTGCAACAATACATGTGCTGTATAGAATTAATTATCAAGAAGTGAACTGTATGGGTGATTTCAGCCTGGAAATAGCTAATCAAGATGTCTGCTGGTAGGTTGCCTTTGAACATATAACCTACTTAACCCGGAACATAATGAGAATAACTAGGAAGCATCAAGCTGCTACCCAGCAACTCTGGCTATTGTTTGGAGGTTATTTATGTTTCGGTAGGCTGGTACAAAACTGCAACATGCAATGCTTCCATCTGCCTGGATTGTTTATTGTTGATTCACAGTTCTGATCAAGTTTAGCAAAAGTGAGCTATTATTTGTAGGGTTTTTTAGTGAATTTGCCCAGAAATTGTTTTTTTACTTTTCAAGAAAGCAGTCCAAACCAAATTTCACACCCTTGCCATCCTTCTTCTTGGACATGAGGTTAAGAAGGGCTCACTAAGTACTGGAAGCACTGAATTCAGTCCTTCTCAACTAAAGGACTTAACAGATAAATTATGGATTTGTGCCTGGAGAGACTCTGTGTCCCCACTCTCCTGGGGTTGCTTTCCTGGCTATGGATCAGTACTGTGAGAACTACTTATACTGACCCTTCCCTTGTGTATCTTCAGTAAAATAACTTTGAAAAATTTTCCCTACTCCCAAAATTCTAAATAGTTAATTTCACCTTTTGCTAAGCAATTTAGCAGCACAAGTCTAGAAAGGTTCAGGGATACTTGTCATTCTACTTTAACTATGAATACAGAACTGTTAGGTCCACATCCATGGGAAAAACTACACAGCCAGATGTAAGCCAAACATTGGAGTTTAAAAAACACTAATATTGTTTTTATACAATATTTGGAAGTTTAATAGCAGACCAAGTAGTATAATTAACAGTCAGATGGATATTATCTAGAGAAGTCATTCATGCTTGGTAGAAGATTCTTATGGAACTTTGGACTAATGGGTATTAAGTACAAGATTTGATCTTCCCGTCCCTACTGTCATCACCAGCAAATGTGTCAGTAACTTGACAAGTGAAGACTTTAATATACTCTGTATGTCTTCTTTAACTGCTTCTTTCTGCAGGGTCAAAAACACTTACCAGGGGTTGTTTCAGCTGGGCTACTAAAGCCCAGCTTAATTTCTTTTCTCTGAATGCAATGCAGGCAAGCCAAGCAACTAAAAGACTACTCGAAAAATACATCTTTCTGGGATAGATACTATAAGAAATATCTACTGATAGGGCTAAATTGGCAAATTACAGCTATCTCAGAGTTTACATTGTCTCCGCTTTGTAGACTCTACTGTTGCTTTATGGCAGCCTATAACAGCTCTTTGACGTGCCCAGGAGAGCCATTTTTATAGGGTCACTTTTTCCCAGTTACTTATCCAGAAATTACAATCATTTGGCTTGGCAACATAATTCTCAGCTGTGCTGCAGCAGGGGAAACACCAAAGAGGAGTTGCCCCAACTCAGAACAACAGCACCATGGCTTTGTCAAATCTCATCTGCAGTACAGTGGTTAAGAAAGGATCTGTTATATTGGAAAGGTGTTTACAGTCAAAATGAATGAAACAGGATATGGATAATTGGGAGGGCCATATTACTGGAAAAGAAAAACGGAACAAGGTCCTAATTCCATTTGAGACTAATTAGGTGGCCTGTCACTTTAATAAGATGTTTGGGCTCACAGAATCTGCTTTGTTGAGGGTATTTCTTCTTTAATTGGCCTGTCAATTACAATTTGTCATGAAATGCTGCAAACTCCTTAGGGCCTGTTTTCAGTCTGTCTTATAATATGGGTGCCAGAAAAGAAAAAACAAAAGGTGTTAAAATACATACTGGTTGTTATTCCCCTGGTTAATTTCAAATATTTTTGCTATTCACTTCAATGCCATCAGGGCTGAGCTACAGAAGTCTTCCACAACTGAAAAGATAGGAGTTATGCTCGTGATGCAAGTTGCAATGGAAAAATTAGATTTAAATTGAACATGGTACGGCGGACACAGTGTTGCCCTCTCCTGGGGTGACAAGCCGAGAATACTAAAGCGGAACGAGAGAAGCAGCAGAATAGGTGTCTTACTGAAGCAAGATATTTTTGATATCTTTAAGGCTTAGCTGTGAAATTGAAAATTAACAAGTACTTTTTAGAAGGAAAATGGAAATAATCAAGTGTGAAATAGCAATCTATTGACCTCTGGTAACACGATGTCTTGATTTAGAAAACTGCCTTACAAGCTTGACAAACAACTTAATGCCAACGCCACTGGACTTTTTATGGTAGTTCGCTAGTTACCCAGAGGAGGAACGATCACCATGTGACAAACCTTTAACAGCTGACTCAAAGGCATGCTTGGTCAAAGCAAAAGCAAGCGTTTTCCATGTTGTAATTATTTGTTTCTCTTTTCCTGGCTGAGAAAACAGTTTGGCTGAATACAAGGCTGCTGCAAGTTCTTGCTGAGGAGCAATTTTCCTTTAGGAAGGAAGACTGAGAAGTTTGCTGTCAACTTTTACTGCTGACAAAAGCAATAGCAATAACCAGTACATGACTTTAATTTGTGTGTTCCTGAGCATGCAGTGTCTGTATTCTCCAGAGCTGCAGTAGGAAGCATCTACTCTCTTCACTGTTCAGGTGATGTGAGTTATTGCAAAAGAGTTTTCTACTAGAAAATCACACTTTCTCTCCAGTAACAGCTGAAGAGGGCAGGAATAGCAGTAAGAGCTCTTCAACTGTGTGTGGAATTAAATGGGTGCCAAAAATCCAGGAATAGGTGACTGTGGATGCAGATGTCAAAACCTAAGTCACTATTGGCCTTGTAACTCTCATAATTACTGGAACTGTTTGAGGTTTCTGTCTAAGCCAAATCTTGTTTCTCTCCTCTTAGGAATTGTAATGAAATGCCCTGATCGTAGGAGGTGTGAAGTGTGTTCTGCAAACCAGCATTTGTCTGAAAGCACTCAGCCCCACCTCAAATCTGAATGGAGAGCAGTCTGCTTTAAGATTTTTTCCAAAGCTTGGATTAGGTAAAGAAATAGTAATTTCCTCTCTGGATTTCCTCTCCCTTTTTCCTAAGGCTAGGTTCTATTAACACATATTCACCAACTTTCCTCTGCAACAAAATGTTTATTTGTTTGTGACCTTTGCTTCATTTTCAGACTGGAATAGTTCAGCTGGAAGAGGCCCACCAGGATTCTCTAGTCCAAGAGTCATTTTAGATTTTTGCCTTGACTTGGATCTGAAGTGAGGTGGCTGCAGCCACAAACCAGAGCAGTGACCACTCTACAACCACAGCTGCTCGGTGTCCGCTGCTATCGCCACACGTGAACCTTGAAAGCTTGCCTTATTCTCATGCTAGAGTGATTTAGCACTTGGTTTGGGTAGGACAATTAAAAAAGCTAAATAAAATAATGACTCAAAATGCTACACATTTGTTGAACCCCTTGAATAGCTGTTTACACTCCTACTTTTACTATAAATTGGTAATTTGTAAGTCTCCTTTGTATAAGACAGTGAGCTAGTCTAGCGGGATGACCTAGTTATTTTTAAAGTCCACTTATGTCAATACTCTCTGTCCTGTGACCATGTTGGCCACCATTATTTGAGGGTGAGGTCAGTCTTTTTCTTTGCTCGGGCCCCCTGCCAGCTTCTCAACACCTGCCTTGAAAGTGACAGCTCTATGGGTGTCCTCATAAATTAAAAATCATGTGCCTCTGCCCTGATGCCTTGGGACAGGCACAAAGTTAGAAACTGTCCTGTAACCCAAGCCTGGGGCTGCTGCACGGGACAGCTGAGCAGCAGGCACTGAGCCCCAGCAGCGGGGGGCTGGCTGCAGACCTTGGGCAGGGCCCAGCCCGGTGCCAGCGGGCATGTGGCTGCCCCAGTGAGAGGCAGGGATGGCCCCAGGTAGGGATCTTCCCCCATGGGAAAGGTGTAGAAACCAATGAGGGGCTGTCAGAGGCGGGCTGTCAGAGACAAGATGGGGAGTGAGCAGTGGGGAGCAGGCTCTCTGCAGTGAATGGGCAATCCAGTGCACAGTTGTCACTGTCCTTTGCCACCTCCCAGCTCCACCGTTGCAGCTCTGGCTCATAATTAACCACATTTTTCCCTCCTTCCAGTGTGCACTGTAGACACTCAGACAGCATACATGTTCTCCATAGCCTGACAGAGTCCTAAAGCTTCGATTCAGCAAAGCACTTAGGAGTTCTCCTTTCCCCCGAACCTGGCTTCTCAGTCTACACCTCTCACCACCCCTACCATGAAGGTTACATCCACCTGCAGGGAAACTCTTAGACAAATCAGAGAAGCTGCAGCACCTCACTGCTCTAAGTGATCTGCTCCTGTCCCAGGTGTCTGTTGTGACCCATTTCAGGATCAATGCCTGGTAGTGCCCAGGGTCCTTAGAGCTGCTCCTGCAGTATCACAGCACCACTGCCACCTCTCAGCTCCATAATTGCAAGTGGTGGACACGAGTGCTAGTGTGACCCCTGCTATGCAATGAGGTCCGCGCATGACAGCTCCCAGCATAAAAAGCAAGAAAAGCAGTGAATAGAACAGAAGCTGATCAGGCATCCTTTTCTGGATGCTGCCTTCAGAGGCACAAGCAAAATCTGTTACCTTATTGGCATAGGATCCTTAACTGGATGACTAAATTACAGCAAAGTAGAACCCTATTTTGTTTTTCAATTATCCATGACTTGTGTTTTAACAAAGTCTGCTTTTTGTCTTTCTTCCAGTCTTCTAGTGGGCATCTTTCAAGTTCCTTCTAACAACTGGGTATTATATGGTCAGTGCTCTTGCCCATTCATTAGTAAAAGGCTGCAGATGGGTGCTGCTCATGGTTTCTACAATACAAACTGAACACTTTAATTATAAAATCCCAGTCCCATTTAATGCTTCCCATACTCTGTCTCAAAATAAATGCATAATCATCCACTGGAGTGCTACTGCTAGTGATGCATCCTATATTTTGGCAAGCCTCTTGGCATGTGTATTTCTTGCATTCCTTTCAAGTATTCCTCGAGTTCTTCTCCTCTCCCAGCCCTGCTGGCAACTGACAGTATTGAGAACTCAATGTCCCTTTCTTTAGCTGGTAGCAGCAGCAATAAGTCTTCAGGCACACACGCTTTGAGAGCTTCTGCCTTAAAAGCATCTATCATTCCATCCCTGCATCTGGTGACATTTTATTGGTAGATAGGACAATCCAGACAAAATTATCTCTGGGGAAGGCTTCTCTGCTGCTGGCAGAGTGAGGGGCCACCTCCCGTCTCAGTGACATCCCCTTCCCAGTTGTCCCACCTGGTGAAGAGCTGGGCAGGACGCCGAGCTGGGAACGTACTTCCTTTCCTATGGGTCTGGTGGTGACAGCAGCCCCTGGCCCCTGGCCAGGGTGGCTGAGGCCTGGGAGAAGGCTTTGAGAGCTCTGAGAGGCATCTGCTGGCCCAACAGCTGCTCCCAGCAGCAGGCAGGGGACAGGCACAGAGCAGCTTGCTGGGCATTGGAGCACGGCCTCATGGTGGGGAGGGGAAATTGTAGGGCTGCAGGAGAGATCACTGGGGGCTGAGACACAATGATAATAGGGAAAAAATAAGGGAAAGAGCCCATCAGTAATGAGAATAAGTAAAGATAACTTTTTAGCACAGGACATAAGTTTATCTTGCCATGTCACCGTTTTGCTTTCTTCTTGTCTTTTTTTAATGGAAAACACTCACAAAACCACTATGGTCAATAAACTTTGGAAAAATATCACCTCACATCTTTTCAAAATTTGAGGCAATTAAGCCATTGCCAAGGTGATAATCTATTTGTCATCCATGAGTGACGCTAACAAATATTTTAAATCAAAGCAAGGCGTCACCCCAGTGACAGAAGAGCAACAAGAATTCCCCATGCCTTTGTTGGACTAAAATGCTGGGTATATCAGCAAAGGTTGGTCTCAGATTGCCCTGGAGAAAATAAGGCAGTCCTACTTACACTGATCTATTAGCACCTACAGCTGCCTTTGTCAGATAAGCAATAATATGGAAATAAGAGTCCACTGGACTAGATTTTTCAAGGAAAAAAGTTATGGTAGTTGTCAAAGAAGGTAGAGGTTATGGTATTTCTGCAGGTGAGATCACACAATTGAGATAAAGTATGGGGCTCAAAGAGTTAATACTTCAGGTTTTTGCCTTTATGGAGAACTTTTGGACTGTTCTGAAGCTCTGAAGTCATTGAAAAATGGATCGTTTAAACTATCAAAATCATGATGCTCTAGGATTGCACTTGCCTCCTAAAGTCAGTATCGCTTTGTCAAATTAGAGCATGACATCGGGTGACAGCTAATTTTATTTTTGCTTTGTGACATGCCTATGCTTCCAGACACATGCATACCCCTAAAGAAGTAATTTAAACTTCCAGAGTCTTTGTTTCCCTTCTCTGTCTCAGTTCTTCCCTTCTCTGAGGTCTCTGTCTCAGTTTGAGATTCTCAGTCCTCCAATCTTATGGAGACATAAATAAACGCAGTGAGAAAACCCAGAACTGTTCAGTATTGAGAAACTTGTGGTGCTGAATTAATTATACAGAAGAAAAATGTTAATTGGGGCAACCATAGTGAGTTGACTGTACAAAACAAAGATTTGTCTGCTGAAACCTTTCCTAGCTGTTCCTCACTGGATGTAGAATGTGGTTATGTTTGAATTTCTACCGTTGGTAATGCAGCTAGGGCTGAACACAAAACGAAAGCAAGCCTGGCTTTCTCCTAAAGGATTGATAATCCAAGGTCCTGAGACTCACGAGCAGATTTTATTTCATGAACATAAGTGATAAAGACTTACTTGAGTGTGTATATCTACTTTTCAAGTACAGGTACTCTGTCAAGAGAGGTCTTGACAAAAAAAATTCTACCTATTGTGACAATTTTTATTATTTACTCATTTTCCTACTCACCACCATTAGGTTATTTGATTTTTGTCGGACAGTTCTGTGGGACAATAGAGTATCTTGAGAACCAAAGAAAACCTTGGTAGCATCTGGGACGTTGAACAGCAACATTGTGGCCTTGCTCATCTTGTGAATAGCTTTCCGCACTTCCATGTTCAGCCCACAATGTATTTAAGTATTCAACTCAGACTGTAACTCTAGGAGGTAAACATTTTGTTTTATCAGGGTCTTACATATTTTCTTGGCTGTGTTCATCATGGGAAAACTTCTGAACTAAAATTTGAAAAAGGTTAAAGAGTCACCTTGTAATTTCATTATATACTCAG
Source organism: Cisticola juncidis (assembly GCA_013400215.1). Taxonomy (NCBI): domain Eukaryota; kingdom Metazoa; phylum Chordata; class Aves; order Passeriformes; family Cisticolidae; genus Cisticola; species Cisticola juncidis. The sequence continues at coordinate 2,054,829 of VXBR01008118.1, forward strand.
GTTTTTATGAAGAAAAATGAAGTAGAAAGCACACCAGTGTTGCCAGATCAATTTCATAATGCAAGACTTTTAAAAGCAACAGTTACCAATTAGTTTTATGCTGAGAAGAGAAATAGTTTATGTTGTAGGGATTCTTGCTTAAGAGAAAGGAAAAACACAAGAGGTGACTTCTGTCCCCACCTATGTACAGATGGGAGCCTATGTGAAAGGGAAATGTTCATGGCTCTGCCTGATGTGCCAGTGGGCATGAATTAACCTTGTATCCTGGTGGCTACTGATGATGAACCATTAATCTTCACAGCATTTTGTTTCTAGTATTTTGATATATTTGAAGAGATGCACAACTGTCACTGGCAACAAAGCATCTCCTGATCTCTGAGTTCCCATGAAAACTCCGGGTGTTTTCTATTACAGTCCAACAAACAGGACTGGACAGTAAAAAGGATTCTAGAATGTGCTTTAAAATACTTCTGCTTGTTGAATCACTGCACACACTTTGCTGCATTCAGAGACTTTGGTACTCAGGTCTTGCCTGAAGATAATGACAGAAACACCTCTCACCCCTGTGAAAGCTGAAGGCCTTTGAGTGCTGTGGAAACAAGTTCAGCACCTCTCGATGTCAATTTGATTATATGTACATGGATCTGCTTACACTTAACACATACAATGCCTGAATACACTCCAAGGCCAAGGGAATTCAAAAAACAGCACTTGCTGAAAGGTTTCTTTCCTCCAGCTTGTTCCTCTGAATTCAGCACCTCATTGGGAAGCATGACAGCAAGTTTTCTGTGCTAACAATATTTCAATAAGGCATAATGTATCCAGATGAATATAGATGGAGGCTATCCAGTACTCTCTGTTCTTGATGTCTTCATCACAGGACAAATTTAATGCCTATTTGATTTCACATACTGCATTTGCCTGATTTGTGTGATGAGATGGTTAGCATATTCATTTGCTCTTCTCATATATGTGTTGCCTAAACACTGTGCTGAGAATAACAAAAACATTTGAGGGACTTCTCTGCCCTCGTTATGTCCTGGAAAAAACTTGTTGAAATGCACAACATCTTAGGGGTAATAATAAACAAAAGGAAGGATATCTCATCGATTGGCAGATTTCTGTCTGCAAGCTATATTAGATCCACTTCATCATTTTCAGTGGGGTTAGTCTAGACTTCTCCAAAGGTTAGTATTTTCACATTTGGCTAAGGACAAACAAGAATGTGTTTTCTGTTTCCCTCTTAAAGCAGCTTCCAGACTGACATCTCCATGGAGGGCTGAGTATCCACAACAAAGAGAGGCTGCATGCTGTGCTTTCCATGCTCCAGCTGCACAGGAGACATCAGGGCTCCACGTAACAGGGTGCACTGATCTAGCTACTCTCTCCTTTTGGAGGATCAGATTTTCTAAGTGCTTAATGGTAGTGAAGTTCTCCTGGTGACCAGGCTGGTATTGCCTTCCTTACACAGACTGTTAAAGCGCACTGACTATTATTCTCCTACTCAATTAATTGCCAAGGAGACAGAGGAAATATGTACCCAGAGGAGAAAATGAAGCCATTTTTATTTGCTGGCTAATCAAAATCCAGTGGCTTTTGAAGACAGTATGAAATGACCATTAATTAGGAGAGATACCTAAATCTGAAGTTCTAAGAACCTTTTACAAGCCGACAAAACAAGGCCTGGAGGACAGAAATGTGCGCACAAGTCCCATGATCTGTGGAGCAGAACCTACCTAGCTGCATAAATTTTTTCATGTTTTTGTGTTAGACTTTATCCCAGAAGGGAGATGGTCAATGATTTCTACCAACACAGATCTTATTCCTCCATGTTATGTTAGTTGGTTGTCCTGCCAGGGACTTGGACACAGCATCTCTGAGTCTCTGTGGTGATCTGAGCATAGCCACGGTCATGAACCAACTGGCATGTACCTAGAAGGTACTTAAGAGTCTATAGGGCAGTAAAATAAAACAAAATTCATTTCCAAGCTAAGAAAAATTTAGAAGCTTGAAGGTCTCTCAATAGTTAGTGCTCTTCAATAACAATAGATCTTTACTTGGTTTCCACTAAAAAAAATGCTCATGTCAAAATTTACTGCCAATTTTGTGCAGAGGAGTAGATCAAGAATTCCTATATTATTTTCAAAAAGGATCTATATATAAAACATTACACTTGAAGGTATTAGAAAAGATATTCAGCAAATACATAGGAAAAAGAAAACATCTAATAACGCCAAGGCTGCAGGTTTGATCTCCATATAGGCTGTTAATTTATCATTTGGATTCAGCATTTCTTGTGGGTCCCTTCCTAATCCAGAATATTCTATCATTGTTGTCTGTTTTTCGAAACAGTATTCCTGAAATACTTTGTGAGTAAAAACCTGTCTTCAGACTCAAGTCAGAGTTGGACTGTGATTTTGAGAAGAACTTTTGCCAGCATAGTGCCCATTTATTAAAATAATTATAAGGTAACTCCAGCCAGCTATATGGAAACCTGAGGATAATAGAAGAGACCAAAATTAGAGAAACTTAGAAATTAAAATACAATTTTCCCAGAATCAAGGGGCTGGGCTATTTCTCTCCTGGGAAATAAACACTTTAATATGCGTAAATCTGACTCCAACTGCTATCTTACAGATTAGTCTGAAAGATTGTGTTCTGGAAGGGCATGCAGAGAACTCCATGTGATGATTTCCTGGAATTTCTGGATCAAAACAGATAAGAGCTGCATGCTGACATCTGTGAATTGATGTAATCTTTTGTTTGCAAGTTGATCAGACTGTGATCAGCAAAGAACCACTGTCAAAAGCCTTAGATAAAGGATTCAGTGAGTTAAATTTGGGAAAAAGAAGTAAAAAAACCCCAAAAAACCAAAAAAAAAAACAACCCCTGACTTAAGTTCCACATACATTGAAGTGTATTTGCAGACTCCTTTACAGAAGGACTGCTTCATGGTTAAATTTACTGACTTATTTCTAAATGTTAAATCATATTAAAATGTGTGTACTGGTCAGAAATCTTCAAGAAAGCCGTATCTGTGGTTCTAAAAAGTACAAGCACGTGAAAAAAAACCAGAGTAACTTACAAATATGTCATAATTGGCGCTTTCTCCTTGCAATTCAGGAAAATGAGGAAATATGGAAATGATAAAAAATTTTGAATCCTATGATTTTTGAATACTATATAAACTAAAGTTATATTATCACTACTCTTCATAGAGAAAGTTGGAACAGATCTTCAGGAATAAGTACTTCCTCTCAATTTATAAAATCTAGGTATTTTTGTTGGGGTGATCCCTTGCAGTAATAGTTATGGAAGTTTGTGAACAAGGTCAGAAATGTTTACACAAAAAGTGGAATTTTGCCATGGATTTTAATTTTTTAAAGTCAGATTCAGGCTTTACTATATCTTCTTTCCAGTATGCCTATGAAGTCACATGCCCTAACACCAACCTACCTCTGATGTCATGCAGTGTGAATAAAGACAAAATGTTTGTGGGAGAAAAACTACCTAGATCTGTTATCTAAGTGTTTAGGTTATTAACTATTCAGACCTGAAAGGCTATTTTCAGCCCTGTATAAGGACATTTTTGTGTCCTAGTATAGAAGTATTGAGCAAGCATGTGGCCAAAAGCTGAAGGCTTAAAGTTCATGCAAAGCACAGTGAATGCAAAACATATTGTTATGCAAACAAATCACTTCCTCTCAAATGACTCTCAAGATTTGTCACTGAATATACATGAAAGCTGTCAGCTTTCCCAAGATTTATCAAGCTAAGTTTTCAAGGACGGAGGTTTACCAGTTTTTCTGGACAAGTGTGTCCATGTTTATCATAAAAGATATTTTTCTCAACTCCACCCACCAGTTCTGTCGCTACAACTTGTGACTGCTGTCTCTTGTCCTTTTGTTTTTATCTCTGCCTCTATCACCTCCACAGCCCCCTGTAGATACACTGCTAGAAGACTGATGTTCTATTCACCTTCTTGCTTTGTCTTCTCCAGGCCAGAAAAACATATCTCCCTCAGCTTTTCCTTTTTTTTTTGATAATCCATACACCTAACTTTCTGCTAGCTCTTTGCTGGACTGTTTGCAGACTGACTGCACCCAACCATTCACAGGCTGCTCTGCTCCTGGCTGCCATTGTGGAACAGCTCTGGCTACCTCACCCTAGGAGAGCCCTCACTGCTTCTGGTCCCAGAGGAGGCCCTTGACAAGTCCATATGTACACTCACACAGAGCAGAGGAGAAGGGAATAGTTCCTTCCCTCAGGCTGCTGCTTAAGTTCCTACTATCCACCACAATTGCTGGTGTCCAGTGGCTAATCCTCGGAACTGCTTCTCCAGCCTTCTTTTAGGAGACAGCTCTAACTACCCTTCCAAAGCCTCCCTGGTAAAATGGTTGTCATAGTGGTGCCCACTCTCCATGGTTTCTGTACAATGGCAATTGCAAGGTATGTTTAGGTGTAACACATACTTTATATGTCCTGTTTCTAATTATCAAGATGCTAAAAAGAATGTGTAAACTGCTTGATAACAACATGTGTGTTAAAAACTGGCTGGAGCATTTATTAGAAGAGCAATTCTTTATTCTTTAGCATGTCAGTGTATACAGGGAGAATGGTTTCTCCTGTTCCTTTTAAAAAGAAAAATGTTAGGCTTTGATTCCCTGGTTTCTTTTCATCTTCATCTAGCATAAAAAGCCTCAGGGATAGAATAGCAAAGAAATCACAAAAGGAAGATATCAATAAGAAGCACCACTGACTATTCTCTAAGCAGTTTCCAAGCAACTTTTAATGGAAGGTCAGGCACAAGCAGGATAGAGGGAGTAAAACCCAAGACATTATTTCATACAATAAAGTGACTGTGAATGCTGCCAGTTACAGAGGAAATAGATTGGCCAGTCTGAGCACTTATTTATGTTTTTCTGTGAATACAAATGAAAATCCTCTACAAAGGGTGCTATCAAATTTGAGCGGGAGTTAATTCCAGCAATAGGTTTGCAATACTCCTCGGAGAGGCTTTCATCACTGAATATGTGATGCTGAGTTTGTGGTAATAATAATGATCCTGCTGGACTCCCTCAGCTCCTTCTGTCTGAAGATCTATGATGCCTTTGTTAATTAATTAATCACACCTTACATTTGAAATGCCAAGAATATTTGACACGAGTTTTGTGGATGGGAAAGTTGCAGGGTAGAGACAAGGAGTAACTTTACCAAAATTGCTGTAGCTGTCCACAAACATCCTAACAGAGACAATGGAATGGCCAAAGAGACAACCATATGTGCAGACAAACCTTGCTCTCCAGCACTGTGGGTTGGTTACCACAGTTATTGGTGGCAAGAGACAGAGGTTGTACCTGAAGGACATCTTTCTGTGTCTAACTCCTATGTGATATTTACTTCTTTCTTCATCCAGCATCTGACAGCTTTAGGCAGCCCGCAGCTGAAATAGTCCTTTTGAATCTGAGTGCGATAACAGGCAGTCTGAATGCATCACTTTGGTCCCAATATCATAGAACATAAAGCATCCCTCCACGCTCTATGGCTTGAAATCAAAGTCAAGAAGAAAAATTCCATGTGTCCCTGCCAAGAAAAGGCCTAGGAAGGGCTCCAGGGGTTGATTTGGAGGCCTGAAATTGAAGAAGTGAAGGTATTGGTTACATTGGGAATGCTGGCCTATTGAGTAGTAATAGCAAGTGCAAAAAAACTTTTTTCATTTTTCTCCTTTAGATTCAGTCTTGGAGTAAAGTGTTTAGCTGACAAGATGATAAAGTTTGGTTTCATAAAATTTTGCTTCTCATGGCTGGATGTTCTGATGTCTGCATCAGGATGATAATACAGCCTGTCTCTTCACGTGGTACTTCTCCTTCCCCATCCAGCCTGTCTTCAGATTAAAAGAAAAAAAAAAAGAAAAGAAAAAGGAAAAGGTAAGTGAAACAATAGTCTGAATTTGAAATTTTAACCAGAGAAAATATTTGTGTCAGGAGTTACTGATGATGAGGTTCTGGGTCATTGTCCTATATGCCCAGGAGCCTGAACAAGAGAATGAAGAACCATTTACACCGGGAGGTCCTCAGCCTTGATCCTGTGTTTAATCTGATAGCCCCAAGTAGCTATCTTGGATACCCCTAGGACATGCCAGATTCATGTACCATCTTCATCTAGACACTTTTAGATCAGAGGTTTAATTTTGTCAGTCTGCAAAGGCTTTTTGCTGCATGGGAATAAGGGTCACACACACACACACACACACACAGAGGCTGTGAGGAGTTGCTGCAGCTGAACATGAGACCCTGGGAAGCCCCTCTCTGCACAGGCACTTATGTGTGCTTTCCACAGCTGAGGGGTGATGCTGAGGCCACTTGTCTTGCTCCAGGTCCTTGCTTGCCAGGCACAGCTGGTTCATAATCCAGTCCACTGGGACCCTAAAGTGGAAAGAAGTCACATTATGCCCTTGAAATACATGAGAGCCAATGGCCATATAGTTCAGTATTTAAAGACTGAGATTTGAGTACAAGCTTACAACTGTGATGCCTGTATTATATTTTGTTTGGAGAAATTGATTACAGATATGAAAGGGAGTGGACTAGCTTAGCATGATTTCAGCTACTGAAATCTGCTCAGCTTTTACGTTCAATTTCAGACATGTACATAAGAAGACTTTCCAGTGGGCACAAGAAACAAAGAATTTACCCACAGTATGAATGGGTTAGTTATAGTTCATTTTCCTTGTCCTAAAAACAGACTGACTGAAGGTTTGAAGGTCAGTTTTTGACAAACAAATCTGTTTCTGTGTTCTTAAAGTGTGTTATGAATAAGACTGCTTTTTCAGATGATCAAGGGTAGTTTATGAACCAAGGTACAGATGTCTGACAATACACACTTATGGAAGAAACTGCTATGGTTCAGAAGAAACTTGTCTGTAAAACACACTCACATATATCTGAAATAAATGTTGTGAAAATCTCAGTATCCTTACAGACTTTTTCCTATTAGAAATGTTTTTTTTTATAAATTTAAATCACAACCCTTTCCAAATTGTATGTAAACAGCATGCATCCCTAGCTTCTTCCTGCAAGGAAGGACACTGGTAAGAGTTAATTACATCCTTACTGATTCAGGTGCTGAATTTGACCTGAAACAGAGGACAGACTTTTCACAAGACATGCTCAGCAGTGGACACGGCAATTAATTACCAGGGGTGCAATAACATCTTAGGGCTAGTGCAGCTGGTCTGCAGAACACTGAAATAAGACTTTGTACAGTGTGATTTGTGCTACATATACACAGATACAGACTGATACAGGGACCAACAGTTGAGCTTCCCTCTATTGCCTTCTTCAGCCTCTCTAGACCAGCTTTCTGCTCCAGACCCACTTGGCTGAGGTCACCTCCTGGGCTGAAGTCAGCAATGCAGCTGCCAAGCCTAGGTCAGAAGAGGGATGTGACAGAAGTTTTCTACCTCAAAGTAGATTGATACTGGTTTTATCTGGGCTGTCCTGCTGTCCTCTGCAGAAGTGTTGTGCTCAGCTCTGAGTGCATGGGTTATGCTGTGAGTAGTTGGCTGAGAAGTGCTTTGGCAGGGCAGCAGCAAATCTCTGACACAGGTTTGAGGTGGCTGTCTCTTCTAGGACAAAAGGTTACTAGAACTCCAGTATTTTATTTACAAAGTCTTTGTTTTCTTTGTTTGCTTTCAATTTAGTATTGTGAAAACTTCTTCAGTCATGATGGGAAGATAATACCTTGAAGCCCATTCAATGGCAATTATCTTAATTTAAACTTGTTTCTTCTTTACTTACTTTAGGTTTGGAGGGTTACTTTGGGAATCACTTGAGATTTTTTTCAAAGTAATGATCAGCACAGCAGCCAGCAGCTGGACTTCTTAGTGGGACCACAGTGTGTGTATGTTCCAGAGAACTACTTGTTTCCTTGTTTCTGAGGCAAATGTAAAGCTCTCATCTCAGCCTACATGAAAAATCTCTTGCGTATTTTAGAAAACATCTCAGCTGGAGCACTTTCTTTTAAGCCAACAAAGTTAATGGTGCCTAATAAAACTTGCTGTAGCTAAGGAAAAAACATGACTGGATGAAATCTCTGAGTGGAATTAACTACCAGAAAGAATGAGTTTAAGCCCAGTTTAAGTTGTTTTTGGAGCTGCTGAAAACATTTTATAAAACAGGCTTCTTGCAAAAAACAAAGAGCAGAAATGACAGCAATAATAACAGGAAACTTGGGACTTTCAACTCATTCTCTGTAATAGGCTTTAAAGAAAACATTACTAATGGGATGTGGTAAGGTAATATTATGGTTATAAAGACAAGGGACAGCAGGTAGGAGCTAAGAAATCCATCTTTCTGACCGTTGCTTTCAGGGAAATGACATCTTAAACAATAATATACAGATCCACCTTTTAATACTTAACCCGTCTCCTACCAGGCTAAAATCTTCTCTCTCCTATAATACTTAATGGATGTCAAGTCACTGTTTCAGGATTTATCTAGCTAAAAATGACTCTTACTTTCTATACCTTTTTCTGACACTGTACCAACATATTGTCCTCTGGCCAGTACCATTCCCAGCCTTCCATTCTCCCAGCTTTTGGCAGAGGAGTGAGTGCAAGACTACACACCCTGAGTCTCCTGGTAGCTGCTGTGCCCACCCCGATGCTAGTCCCGTGTTCTTCCTCCCTCTCTTACTCTGTTTGTGCTTGATACAATGTGTCAGGTGCTTCAGTAAGTCCTGCTGCTTTAAGACAAACCTGATGTTTTGGGAAGATTTGAGTTTTGGCTGTGTTGGTTCCCTGAAAAACCTCAGTGTGAGATTTCATGGACAGCAGCATCAATGTGTGGGAAGAGGGCATCAGGACTTCAGCTGGTTTAGTGTGCTACAGAGGGGTACCTTAGCTGATGGCATTTTGCTGTGCGGTTCGTCAAAAATATACCCTTTCCCGTTCACAATGCAACTTTTGTTACTACAAAATTATCCTACTTGGTGTCTTGATGGTATTCTCCAATTTAGTGTTCCCACTGAACCACTCCAAACCATGAACTGCTTGCTCATTCCCTGCTCCCGCTGCAGCAGGCTGGAGAGGAATATTGGAGGCACAAAGGGTAAAGATCATGGGCTGAGATAAGAATGATTTTCTGGAAACAGCAAATAAAAAGGAAAATGAGCAGCAACAGTAACAATACTAAGGACAGAGTGCAGAAGAAAAAAAAAGTGAATAATTCACACCTGATTGCTCACATCCCAAGGAAAACACCCGACAGCAGCAGACTACTGTGTTATGCTACTCTTTTCCAATCCCCTCAAAATGACACAAGGTGTTTCAGAGTAAGCTCTGTGTCCTGGCCATGTCCCTTCTTGGCTACTGCAAGAAATGAACCCAGTCCTGGCCAGAACCAGGGCACACATCCTGTGTGAAGAGACACCATCCTGTTTCATCAGTGTTGCTGTCATGACAATTCCTTATCATGTCAAATATCCTGGACAACATTTCGCTATGAAGCCTCCAACAATTCCCCATGTTTTCTGCTGCATTAAGTGCCTCAAATTTAGGGCCTTTCCTGGACATTTTTTTCCTGTCTCAATAGATCTTAGTCACTCTCGAAATATTAACTTCCTCCTCAATTTGCACCCTGCTGCCATCACTTGCTCAGTTTCAAGATGCTCTTGGCCACGCAGTTACCCACATTAGGGAAGCTTCTACATATCCCTGTGATTATCTTCCCTAAGACGCCTCCTCAAGATTCTTTTATTCAGTGATATCTATAACAGGAAAAAAAGAGACAAATGGCAAATTGCTTCTGTGCTCAGTTTGTAGACTGCTTGTCATGAGCCAAAGGATGGTCGTGATGGTTCGTTTTGATTTCAAAGTGCAAAAAGAGGCAATGAGAACTCAGTTCAAGTAAAATCAATTGTATCTTTATTGATACACACAATTAGGTGATAGAAGAGAAGGGAAAGAGAGAGAGAGAGAGAGAAAAGAGGAAAAGGTGGGTCATAGCTACTGATTAAACAGGTGAGAGTCCTCGTGGCGCTGGAAACCAAGACCACCATCGCAATCCTCGTAGCGCGCCAATAGATCAGTCTTGTCCATCGGGGAGATCTCAGAGAGTCTTCTCTCGGGGGGTGATTATTACAGTTCTTTTTCGAGGTGAAGGGCAACGTGCCAGGAGGAGGGAGAGATCTCATGGGCACTGCAGGTGTTCTCTCACAATGGAGGAGCGGTGTGCCCGATCCTTCACAGCAGGTACGGTTGGTACAGAACAGCAAACACAGCCTCCGCATACATGGCTCAGGAACCGCAACAGTGTCCATTCTTCATCTCTGAGAAGGGTGTTTTGGTCTAAAGGGTGCACCTGCAGGGAGAGGCCCTGGATCCCACCTTAATCAGGCCAGAACTCCTGTGCTGAGGCCCAGGGTCCGTGGGGGTCTCAGCCTCTGACTGTCGTGAGGCAGATGAGAAATCTTCAGTCTGACTGTTACACTGCTGTGTCAGCCAGCATTGCCGAACATCCTCTCATGATCATATCTTTTTCAATATCAGCGAAGAATTGTCATTTGAATTTGTTTGTGAGTTTCACAAACTAAGAAAAGCTTTAAAAAAATATGTAATCAAAATTAAACTAAGTAAAATAAAAGCTTTGGTAGGACTTTGTGGCTTGGAAGATTTCAATGCAGGCTGAAGACACCCATTTCACTGCTCCAGTGTTTGTTTTTATGAAGACATTTTGTATATAATGATGTGGTGATATGTTACCGTGGATGTAGCACTAAATATAGCGTGAGAATATGTTTGCTATTTGAAGAGATCATGCAAGGGTGTGTAGTGGGGGCTGCATTTGCTGTATGTGTAGTACCCTATTTATAACAGACATATAGGATGGATTTAGTGTACTAGAAGTGAGCACGTGAACTGAAGACTTGTAAGGACATAGTGGTAGAGCTCAACAAACCAGAGTATCTAACATGTCAAAAAGAGTGCTGAATTTATGAAATGCACTTAAATTTATCTGCTTTTGGCTATACTAACAAAAAACAACTCTGGCTTGGTTTCGTTTTACACCTAGACTTAGTAGTCAATAATAAATATGACCTTGATCTTGTTATTTTGTTATTTATGAGTGGTTTTTCTGCATCCATACAAGTCACATGAAGTCAAGTAAATCCTCAGTGCATAAGCTGTGTTCATGCGGCAAATCACAAAATTATGTACAAGTGCTGGTACATGCCACTAGGAGCCATGGCCACTAGGCCTGGTCTCTGTTTTCTTGTAGGAAAAGGTGTTTTTCCAGAGATGTTCCTTTAAAATGCTTGAACACACTTCGCTACAGCTTTGATAAATTTTCTTGACCTTGCAACTTCCATTAACCAGATTAGAGAAGCTGAGCATCGATGTTCTCACACATGACCAAAGAGTAATTTTTTTTCCCCCTGGCTGTTGCACAGGCTATACTGTTCTACTTCCCTTTTCTTTGACATTATCTCCAGTAACATCCCTGAGGCATAAACATCCTTTACAGATAATTTAAATTTGTCCATAGGCTATTGGTTTTGAACACTTAACCTCTTTGAAGTAGGCATATGACTTGCAGATTGATCCTGGAGACCAACAAAGGATGTGTTGGGGAATTTCACTGCCCCATAGCAGTAAAAGTAAATGTATTGGTAGACTTGTCTCAAGTTAAAAATCTTTACTTACTTACAGAGAGCTGAAACATCTCAAAATCAGAAAATGAAAGGTATACACAACTCTGACTTATTCATCAAAACAAATAATTACATTGGAGTTGTGAACGCAACTTGAGAAGCTTTTAAAATTCTAATCAGCAACTATACAGTCAAAATATTTTGAGAGATCAGTTCTATGTGTACCAATACAGATTTTTTCTCTTGCCTCATTCCTTCAAAAATCATAAGGGTTTTTTTTTTTGGCTTCCAGGAATAGCAAAGACAACACAGGGATGTACCATCTGCCATGTGCAAAGAAATCTCAGTCCAGCTTATTTTCTAAGGTTAGGAGCTTCTCATCCTCTGATTCCTAAAGAAGGGAGTACAATGTGAAGCTAGTTGATATCTGTCTGCCATCTTCTCCTGTTGCCCTGGTGGGAGAGATGCCTGTTGTCATCCTGCAGTTTAGGGTTTAACCCAAACTCCCTCAGCTGCAGAATGCAGTAGCTGCTTCAGGGTCTGACATCCACTGCAGCAAGGTGGGGATGATGCTTTTGGGAGCACATGGAGACTTTTGCCCAGAACCTCTCTCTCCCTACTGAACCTCACTGTGCAAGGTCTATCATGAAAGGAGAACTCAGCATTTAGGAGCCCTGGTCTGAGCTAATGTCTCTTGCTTTAAGCCTGACCCTGACCTAAGGACAGTGCTTATCAAGGCTAGTACTCACTGTACTCACTTAACTTTAGTTTTTTTAGTTTCTATCTCTCATTTGCATCACACAGGTGCCATTGACACAGGTGAACAGTCACCTAGAATGTATTTAGAGATCTCTGTTGCCACAGCCTTGTGTCCTTAAGGAAAATCTGTGCAAGAATGCAGAAAAATTAAGGAGTTTGCCTGGCTCATGACTCCCTTTTACTTACTCCAGGATGAGAACACAGACCTGCTGCAGCTGCCAGAGACTGTCAACATACAGTGACTGAGGAAAACCTATATGCTCATCCTCATTACAGTGTTGTAGGGTGTTTTAGCTGAAGGCTCATGACCTTTGAGGAAAGTCATGCAGTGAAATGCAGACCATGGCATGGACTGTGAAATGCATTCAGCCTTTGGTCCTGTGGCTGCACCTCCACAGCCAGGAACACTGCATTATCTCTTCCTGCATAAAGAAGGAGGAACACTTTGTTTGTTTTCATTACATTGGTCTTTTATACACCATTGCCTTATAGAAGATATCAGCATTGTAGGCAATCTAGAGCCTATATACTCTCTTTCTGTTACAAATCCAGCTTTCCTGAAAGCAGAAATTATGAGAGCCTAATGACAGTATTTTTAAGAGAAGTCTGTTCACAAATAGGGTTTATAAGGCTAGATTGTGTGTAAGAAGAACTGAACATACCTTTGGAATCCTGGGCCCTAATGTGCTAAACAAACTGGACCCAGGCTCACAGCACTGCTCAAAGTCCAGCATTCAGACCTCACAGGAAACTTGAGGCAAATGTTGGAGTGGGACCCAGGACTGCATTCCAAGTTTCTCTGGCCAAAGATGAACATTCCTGTTTACTCAAGAGAGCATGCCATGTTAAGCTCCCAGTGTAAAGGAAAATTTGGTCAGTGCAAAATTACCAAGACTACTTTGGCAATGATGCTGGATTAAAACACCAACTTTTCACATGGAGATTTAATGAGTGTCAGTAGTCAAGGTGAGGCTTGTTTGAAACTTTTTAAAAAGAATTTTATGTAGTCAAGCCAAAACATTCTCATCAAGAAGATTGAGAACTTTTTGAACAAGAAATGGAAACTTATTTTCAAATACAGGGAAAGGAACTATCCCTGATGCTTGGTCACATACACCTTGGTCGCTTGGTCTGCCAGAAGACAGCATCCCCTTAGTCACAACCATAAAAGTTTCTGACAAATCTTCTTTCCTACAGAAGGTTTTGATTTTGGTCTGTGGGGTACAGAGGCAGCCATGTACAAGCCAGGGATAGCTGGGAACAATGCCTGCCAGAGAGCATAATGAGCCTTTTCACCATGGGCTCAGCCTAAACAAACCTTGCCATGAGTGTGGTGAGAGCTGCTCCAAAATTGGACAACCTTGAACAGAAATACTCCTGTGGCATTTCCAGGGTTTGAAAGATGTTGTCTAGCTCTGATAATAGTCTCTGCATCAGAAAGAGTGTGAGGACAACTGTCTCCCATTGTCATCCAGATAATGGGGTGATTGACTGCAACCAAGTCTGTTCTCATACCAGCTTTCACATGCTGGAGATCACTCAGCTTCCTGAAACTGAGTTGTACAGGGATTTTTCCATTCTCTGGGAATAGGTCTTCCCAAACACTGTAGCAGAATTCGTTTTTGGCTTGTTGCATGGATGGGCCTCTTTACATGACTGATTGTGAAGGAGGGGAGGCAGGTCTGATTTGTTTGGGTTTTTAAAAAATGTATTCATAGCAGATGAAGTTTTGACCTCTTTGGGCTGGCATCTCCTGCAGCAGAGAGGAGAGCAGGACATAAGCAATGAATGGAACCCTGAATAGAAAACAGTACTGTTTCATTTTTTAAAAAAGTATATTGCAAAGGCTAATTGCATGATTTAACATTTGAAAACTTTGCATTCCTTTTCTGCTCTGGAGAGTAAAAGGGCCTATTATCACTTCCAGGCCAGATGTTTCAGTTTATTGAGCCTGTTTGATCCCTGCACCTGTCTAAGACCAGCAGTTGCTGGATTAGTGGAAAGAGCTGAATTAAAAAATCTGGACAACTGTTACTGAACAAGTGAATGGTGTGAAAATGAACAGACTTTCAGTATAAAGGATTTACTGTTTGTGACACAAGGCAGTACACATCATTTATGGTGCAAAATGAGCATGTAGCCTTCATTCTGCATGTCCATGTGCTGGAATATACATTACAAAGTGACAATTACAGGAACTTCCAGTGAGGGAAAGAAAGGAAGGGAGGGAATCGAGGGAAGCAAGGGACATATTACACCATCCATCTGTGAGACAGCCGTTCAGTTACAAGGAATTATATATTCTTTCTGGTGGATTATGCTGATTATAAAAAGAAGAATTTGGTTCCTGCCTGTACAGCAAACGTTACTGTGCATCCTGAAGGAAGCAATGGCTTTTCACTTACCCCTTTCCTGTCTCTTTCCTTCGCTCCTTGCTCCCCCAAACATAACCACCGGATACATTTTCTCTCTTACTGAGTCTTTTGTTTCTCTTTTGACTAAATGCACTGTGTCATGTGGCTGACAGAAGCTGTTTAGTTTCTCAGGTCTATTCAATTCAGTTGCAAGTGTGGCCAGCCTTAGCAGGTCAGAGCCCAAGATCCTGCCTGCTTGGTAGCCCATCTCTGACAAGCAAGATTAGGACAATGGCAGGTATTCATATATCTTTGCAGCTCAAAACTCCTCAAAACAAATATGTTTCAAATGCATACTCTAGGGAGTGAATTGTAAGAGGTGGCACAATAGAAAGTCGTTTCACAAACTGCCGTTAGTTTCTGCCACTGAAGGTTAAATATTACTGGTTCCGATTATCCCCAATTTACTGCTTATACAAAGCAGAGCCTAAAGAGTGGAGGAGACATGTGTGAAAGTGAGTTAAGTGAAGATAAATAGTTTCCCCTGCTGTGTGAGATATGTCTTGCATCATTTCCCAGCCCCACCTATTAAGTCTGTCTCCTCCATTTGGAAAAAGTCAAGTGTGTATTCAAATACTCAGCACAAGGACTTTCCTGCCTCTGCAAAGATCATGCTTAAAGCTGATTGGGTTGAAGACCATGGATGTTACTTCTGATTTACAGGTAGATGCACAGCAAAATAAAGTCACTCATCTGATATCAAACAGCTCAGTCTATGATAAGAAATGAAACCAAACATCCTCTGTGACAACTCAGAAGTTTAACCACAGGTTCTTAAGCCCTCCAGCCTTTTCAATAGCATCTTCAGTGCTTTGCTTACCTGTAAGCCCTGACCCTGAGTTTTGTGCAAATAAGCTGACTTAAGTGACTATGACTTGAGCAAGGACAGTGTCCAAGTGCAAAGATAGACTTAGTCCACCTTCATCAGGAATCATTCTTATGCGTGTTCTTAAGAGAAGGCAGCTTGTGAAGCTGATTTGGAGACTGCTATGATAGAGGCAAGACTTTCATCTTCCAAGAACTTTCCTGGATGTTACTGAAAAGGGGCTGACCCAGTGCATAGGCAGATTGCTGAGCATAGACCCTGATGTGCTGGTTGTTCAGATGTTCTCTGCATTTGGAAGACACTGTAGAGAAAACAGAAATCAGTTAGTTCCAGATTTCAAAACATGTGTTTGTGTGCCCTCTCTGTCATTGCCATATTTTACTGGTGTAAGTTCCTAAACTTCAGGACTTCCTGAGAAGACTAGTGCTGAACAAACTGTAAAACTCTGGCTTCTGGTCAATTATGATAATTAGAAAGCAAGAATGGCACATCCCAAAATGTCCTATGTTGATGCAGCTGGACAACTGCAGTTTAGTTATACTTCTTTTTGTAATACTTCACACACAGACAGGAGGTAAAATGGCAAATGCTTAACATCAGACACTGATTCATCATCTTCATAAAAGCTTTTGAGGAATAAGGAAAAAATACTGATTTTTCACTCACATTACAGGCAGTGGACCATATTACTCTACTTGTTAAAGTGCTTATCAGTGAGTGTTTGTAATAGGAACATAATGTAAAATTTTAGTTAACAATGGAGAAATTACAATTTTTTGTACAGTTTTTAGTTTGATTTTTTATAAATAATTGTTCTTTTAAAAGTCTTTAATTTATGCAAATATGCACAAAAATATTGGTATATATATCTATTCAGCTTTCCTGCTTGTTTAATCCTGTACCTAAAAGATGCCCTCTCTTTTTCTGTCTCTCTATTGTAATGAAAAAATATTTTACCGGGCAACTCATTTTACATTTTAGTATTGTTTTCCTTTGGTAAAATGTGACTTTCATTAATGATCTCTTAAAAATCTAATTCTTTTTTGGTCATGATAGGCAAGGTAAAATTGTTACATGTCCATTTAAGAGGTGGCTGCCTAAGATAAACTTGGGTGTAATTGTCCTAAAACTGGTTGATGTGTGCAAAAACAATAGAACTACTGAAACTTGAGTGGTTAAAAAAAAAAAAAATCACAAAAAAAAAAATCTGTGTAAAATTAATTCCTTAAGTGTCCTGCCAATTTCAGTTCTGTGGTGTCTTGGTGCAGCAGTACCTCTGGGATATTGATTTATAATGACCAAGCTGTGAGCTTTTCTGCCACCAGGAAGCTGTGTACAGCTGTCCTAGTACAGGAGATACAGCAAGCACTCAGCTAATCTGGTGCTTCCACAGTCATTTCTGAGTTCCTCAAAACAATTTACCAGAAATGTTCTCTGTTTCTGAACTCAGCCAGAGTATATCACTGGCAGGAAAAATGCTTTTGTGTTTTGGCACCAACTTGCAGACCTGACAGTGAGCTGGCATGTCTCTCAGATAGGAGACAGTTTGATTACTCCATAACAGCTGTAATTGCTATCCCTCTAGGGCAGTGCAGCCACTCTGAGCCCTGGGAAATGAAGGCACATATATTCCCTTTGTTGGATCAAGCCCTTGTCCTCTGTCCACTCTGTGAAGAAGCTGCTGAATACCTGCAATGAAGATGCTAATAAAAATATTTGGGAATATGATAATGTCCCATTTTATTTATATGAGAACACAAGAGGTAGAAAGCTCCATGTCATGCAGAGAAGACATGGAAACTCATGGCTGAGTCCTGTTGGTCAAGGTGGCTGACAAGTGGTGTTTGCTGCTTCATCAGCTGATGTTATACCAGCTAAGAATAAGATGCAGTAGGAAAAAATAGTCCCTAACTATAGTTATGAACTTTTGAGATGAAAAGGGACTAGAACTCGGACACAGCAAGGCTTCCAAGAGTCCAGCTTGAGTTGGGCACTTCTTTGAAAAGGGCTATATAGGTCTGAAATTCTCACATACTCTGACAGACGAGAGGGGGGTTTGGGGCTGTTTTGAAATTGAAATCATAGTCTTTGTCAATATGATCTCATTTTAACCTACAACTACTTACAGATCTTTAGAGCACCGAGCCCTCTGACTGATGGCTGAGTGACACGGTGCCTTTGAAGATACAGTGGCATCGATAGACAAAACATTAAACTCACCTGGCCTGTCTTGTGTGTCACCCAGCCCTGTTTTAGGCACCCAACTTGGGGAAAATCCACTTTTGTTTGTCCATAGCTAATCCAGCCAGAGGAGAATGGGGAGCTGCAGAAAAAGCATTTCCCTTGTCTGAGAAGGCTTAGAGGTGTCAGTTTTGACATTCTACATATTCTTAAAATTCTTGTGCTGTCTGTGAGTAAAAAAAAAAAGGAAAAAGAAAACAAAAACAAACCCTAGAGACTGTATTGTGTGATTGTGTGTGCTGAGCCTGAGCTACAGCCTGAAACTGCAAGTCAGAGACCCATTTTGTGATTTTGCACTTGCAGTTCATTTTCACACTAATCCGTCCAATGTAGGGCTGAGTAAGAAAAAAGTAAACAGGCTAATGCCTAAATCCCCCTTGTGTTTGGGATTATTCAGTGGTAAGAAAATGGCTTGGATACCTGGGCTGGGGAAGGACGGGATCCCCACCCAAAGGAGAAAGGGGATGCAGATACATGTCTTGGGGTACCAGATTCTTTGCCAGATGGTAAGATGATGGTAGAGAAAGGAAAAAAAAATCACAACTCTACCTTCTCCCAAGCCTAGGTAAGCATTTACTGCAAGGTAATGGGTAACTTACAAGGATGCTCCTTAAAATTTCTGTGGGGTATAACAAGGGTTTAGTAGTCACTAGCAGATTAATTAACAGTGGGCAATAACTCCCCTTCTAGCTGCCTGTAATTGATCCCAGCTTCTATTACTCTGCATCTAATAAAACTTCTAATAAATTATTCTATATAATTTTCATCAAGCAGAATAATATTAATTATGTACAGAAATTAGGTATAAAACAGGTGGACATAGATATTCACTGTGGGATGTTCCCACTCAGAGAAATTTGCAGAATCAGTCTGGTGACCAAAATATGTATTTTAGAGAAGACAGATGCCATTAACTAAAAAAGCAACATAGAAAGCACTTTCAACTTTCACTTGCTAAATGTAATCTAACATTTACTCACCACAAGCCAGAGGGCAATATCTTAGCTTCTGGCAAATGCTGG
Source organism: Cisticola juncidis (assembly GCA_013400215.1). Lineage (NCBI taxonomy): Eukaryota > Metazoa > Chordata > Aves > Passeriformes > Cisticolidae > Cisticola > Cisticola juncidis. The sequence continues at coordinate 2,073,743 of VXBR01008118.1, forward strand.
CTGTGGAGGAAAACTATGGAGTAACATTCTTCCTTTGAACAGTACTTCCATTATAAGAATACTGCTGTCTCTGAGTGGCTTTGCTGTTGAAGTACATGCCACTGCACTGGAGAGTTTTAGATCTTTTGAAGCAACAATGACAACAATAACTCCTTTTAAGTAAAAAAACTTCTTAAACGTTTTAAACAGAAACTCTCAAAAAAAGTTTGTGGCATCACTAAATGATGGAACTTTGCCTTTTAAACTTTAGCTTGGGGAGGAAAACTACTTTTTTCCCTTCCTCTGGGCTTATATTCACTTTGCAATGGAGTACCCATTCTTCACTTACATATCAGACTGAAGTAGGGAACCTATTCACTGACATGGGGTCTATCGGTTGTTAGTGAGTGGATGGGTTGTAGGGGCTTCATTTTCTTTTTTGAAAACCCAGCAGAATACCCACCTTCTATTTTCTTGCCAGCCCTTTATTTTGCTTTCTGTTTTTTCACAAAATGAGTAGAGTTGGAAGGCACCACAGTGGGTCATCTGGCCCAACCTCCCTGCTCAAACAGGGTCATCCCAGAGCACAGGGGAGGTACAAGGTACACACAGGATGGTGCCTCATGGGCTCTCCAGTATCTCCCATGAGGGAGACTCCACAGCCTCTGGGCAATCTGTTCTACCACAGAGTCACTGCACAGTAAAGCAGTTCTCACTCATGTTCAGGTGGAACTTCCAGTACATCAGTTCCTGCCCATTGCCTCTTGTCCTGTTGCTTGGCACCACCCAGCAGAGCCTGGCTCCATCCTCTTGCCACCTCCCTTTTAGATACTGATGGACATTGATGAGGTCCCCTCTCATTTGGCTCTTCTTGAGGTGGAATAGGCCCAGCTCCCTCAGCCTTTCCTCATGCAAGAGATGCTCCAGTTCCTTAATCACCTTTGTAGCTCTGTGCTGAACTTGCTCCAGGAGTTCCATGTCTCTCTTGCACTGAGGAGGATAAAAATGAAGACTGTACTCCAGTTGTACCTTCGCTAGGCTCCAGCTTTTTTGGGGCATAAGGAGACTCCTGGGCATCACTGAGCTGCATTAGCAATGCCTGTGCTACACATTCTTCAGCAAAGGTTTGCTACAACTGTTGAGCTGGGATTTCCATCAGTCTGCACACAGTTTTATACTTCAAACTAAACACAAGAGATACTAAGCACTAACAGATCAATGGTAATATTTTGCATAACCCTTGCAAATGACAAAATTCTCCTTAAGAAAAAGAAAAGTATATGTACTGCGTGGAATATGTGCTTGCATCCTTGAAATTTCCATCTTTGAAAATTTCTCCTATGGCTGTGTTTTGTTACCTGATGTACAATTTGATAAGGCTGCATATGGCTTCTATAAAAAGTGCAATATTAGCTCCCCTTTATTTTCCATTGTTTTGGTTAAGACTAGACACTTGACACTGTTTTTGTCACAGAACCAGGGAATTAAGTCTTCCTTTCCTGAATAATCAATGAAAAAATATTATCAAGGATTCGTTACAGCTACTTTTGTTCAGATACATATTTTTTGAAAATATTACCAGACAAAAATATGAACACACAGTTAAGATACTCTAAATCTGGAAAATGGCAAGTATTATATTTCATGGCAAACACCACATTCTATTCAGGAGAATTTGTGTGTAAATGTGCCCTTTACACAGTTCGCAGAAGCCCTTCCTCAGAACAATAAGGTGCATATTTATGACAAAACCACTGTAACAGAAATCAGAGTGATTCTAAGCCAAGGTAAAAGTACTTCTTAGACTGTAAATAGCTGTATTAGAAGACATATCACTATAGTTGTACTTTGATTCAGTATCTCCTTTGAGAAGAAATCCTATTCACATTTTAGTGTTTTGATATAGTCAGCCTCATTTGGAGGTATTCACTGGTTTTTGTTTGGGAAACCATCTAACAGGCACTACTCAGCTCTTTATGAATAGAAACTCAATTTCTTAAGTATAATAGAGCTGTTCATTGGGTCTGTCCTTGTGTTGAAATTCAAAATACATGTTCATAAATAAAAGGTGACATTATTCAGTCCCATCCCAAAGGATGGAAAGCTAAACATTTCTTTATGAAGGTAAAACGAGGTAACATGTAACAAAAAGGAGAGGCTTTTTTGTATCATAATGTAGCTGGATACAACAAACAATGTGGAGTCTATAATATAACAGCTCATCTAAGAGATACATTACAGACTGTGATGGCAGTCTTCTCTGGAGTGTTCTTCATACAGTGCTGAATATCTGAGCAAGGCTATCCGTCTCACAGCAGCTAAACAGTTTTTTTTGTTCTGAGTGTGAGTGAGACTAAAGAATGATTTGTAAATCTGGTCAGTATTTTTTTTCATGTTTTTAAGTCAGGGTAATTCTGAACTAGCTGCTTGCAAAGGTAGTCTTGGTCAGCTCAAGGAGTTTTTCACTCTCTTTAGAGAAAGATTATTTGCTAGGGCAACAAATGTTTGCCAGTGTACAATAAAAATAATTTTTTTCTCAAAGTAATTGCAAAACTGGGTTAATTAAAATATTCCCGTGGAGAGTAACATCCCACAGATTCATTTTAAGGAGAAGGTTCAGTGTTTTGGGTTTAGAAACAGAATCACAGTCATAGAAAACTGGGGGAAATGCCAGACTGCTTCTTGTTGTCCCCTTTCCCCTGGTGTCTGGGTCTCCCCGTGTCTGTTTGTCTCATAATTGCCTGAAGTGCCACCATGGAGTTTCTCTTGGGGTCCATTGAGATTCAGAGTGTGCTGCACTCCAAGGCTCCCTGCACCAATAACCATGGGACCATCCTTGCACAGTCTGTGTGTGGTAGGATGGATGTATAGGCTGTAGGAGTGGGCAAACATCTCCTAAGGCAAGAGGAGCTGGGGGAAGGGCTGGTCTGCTGGGACATACAGGAGCAGCAGCTGATCATTCAAAGTCCCCTTATACCTATCTGAACAGGGTACACTGGGGAGGTGCAAGGTACAAGAGTCAACATAGAATGGTTTGGATTGGAAGGGACCTTAAAGATCATTTAATTCCAACTCCCTGCCAGGCGCAGGGACACCTTCCACTAGACTGGGTTGCTCAAAGCCCTGTCCAACCTGGCCTTGAACACTACCAGGGATGAGGAAGCCACAATCTTTCTAGGCAATCTGTTCTGGTCTCTCACCACCCTCACAATGAAGAATTTCTTTCTAATACCTAATCTAAATCTACCTCTTTCAGATTGAAGCCATTTGCCCTTGTCCTATCACTACACACCCTTATAAAAAGATAATGAGATGTGGGTTTTTGAGAAGCATGCTCCTAAGAATTTTGCTCAAACCTCAGCAACCAATAATGTCGTAAATCTCAGGGTAGAGCTTCAAGAAGCTTTTTCCATATTTAGCTACACTGCAGAAACTTTAGGCCAGCAAGGTTTAGGCATTTGATTGCTCAGTGGGGCCTACACCCTGAACTCCTTCTCACTGGGTGTGTTGGGTTCTCAGCAAGCTGCATTTGAAGACCCCTGTCTGAAGTTCTGAATAGAAGTGTTCCTGAGAGCTGACAGAAGTTGAATTCATAAAAATTTTTAGAAAAAAAGACTTTTGGACTTAATAAGATTTTTCTCACTAAATTCAATATGATAAATGTTTAATTTGCTATTTTAACCAAAGCATACATGTTTTAAAAGTTATATCCATTCTATATTTCAAAAGATCAGTTTAGTAAGCAAAAGGGTGATGTTTCATTACTCTTTTCCTTTACCTCTTTTTAATTATCTTTTTTTTCTCTGCTATCTTGTGGCAGAGACCTGGTTTGCTCATTCATTCGGTTCTCACAGTGCAACTTGAGCTGTGTTCAGTGTTATGTTACTTCCTTCCTGCACTGAGAAACCTTTATCATGCCCAATTTACACTCTTTGCTTTCACTGCACATCGTGTCAGCATTTCAGGCTGCAGTTAGTGGTGATTAAATAAGATAGAAATGCCTGAAATCCACTGGTCATCCAGCCTGAAATACAGGAGCTGACAACTCCTCTGCTTCTTGTTCTGTGCAAGTTCAACTTGTTCTCTTTGTTCAAATGCAAAAATTGGATTTGATTTAAATACAATAAAAACCCAAAACAATTAATACCCTGGAAAAGTTCTCCTTATCTAAGTCAATATAAAAATAAGTAAAATAGTCAAAATTTAGGGTTGAGTGAGACCTTTCCCCAAAGCTGTATTCCAGCCATTCATGAAACTTGCTAGATTTCAAATGTGACGTGTTTTGCTAAAAAGTAGGATTTCTATGAGCAGATTCTGCCTAGTCAGTGTATGTGGCTCTTTGCATGCTACTGCCCATTTCAAAAACATTTTGATGAAGAATGGAGGCTACCATTATATGGGACTCTTAAGAAAGCTCCATGAAACTGTACTCCTAAATCTTGAGAAAGCTACCAGATAAATGTAGGAATCACACCAACGTCAGTACTTTCCCTGAAGGCAAATGTTGCAATTTGAGCATAAAATCAACCAGATTACAAGGGAGCAGAAATCCATTCAAGCCAGCCACAAGAAACCTCTCTGCATGGCTTCTGCTGATCATGGGATTATCCACCTAAATTCCTGTTCCTGCTCTGCTCCTGATGTGAGGTTTTCCTGGCCATCTCCTCCAGCCTCTGCCCTCACTGCAGGTGCTGGTTTCTAACAAGTTCTTTCCCTTCCTCTCCCTTCCTCTCCCCCAGCTCCTGGGACTCTCAGAGGGGTTCTTCTGGCTGCAGGTATGAATGCACAGCTGATTGGAGAGCAATAGAGGGCTCCATAACCTATGGATTGATGTTCCCCAAACATGTCTATTGGGATTACCTAGTCTATGATATCATTCTAATTAATTTGTTTCATCATTGTGAAAGCTCTCCTTTAACTTCTACTCCCCTGCCTTGACTGAAATGTAGCATTCATTAGCCTATGTAAGTGTAAGGTTCCTCCCTTTAAGAGCATGGCTTCAAACCCAGAAATTGTTCTGTGCTGGGCTGGGATATTGTTTGGAGCAGGGCCCTGTTGCAGCTAATCTGGATTTCAGCTTGCTTGCTGCAAGCTGACCACTCCCAAGGGAGCAAACACAGAGATCAGGCAGATAGATAATCAGTGCTTGCTTTAGCAGGGTCTTTGGATGCCACAGGGGTGTGGAGAGGAGGATGGGTGTTCTCCTGCAGAGCGTGATACCGGTGGAAGTCTTCAAGGCAGAATCGCTGTGACAGGGCTTCCTCCTGTGATTGGAAATGAGATAGTAGTGAAACTCTAACTAGAGGGCCTCTTCTCAAAAGTAAGATTCAGTGGCTTCTAAATGATTGTGTATCTCTCTAATGGATTTAGCCTGTGGCAGGAAAAAAGGAAAAAGAAAAGTGTTAGGAAATCCGAGACTGATGTTAAAGCTACTAGGAAGCAAATCTCAGCAAAATAAATGAGTACAGGCTCATTCTCTCAAAAAATATTCAGGGGAAACAATAGAATTGAAAAGCAATTTATGTTTAGAACACTAACAAAATAACTAGAAACCCACTTAGTTCAGGAAGAACTGAATGAAGACCAGGACTAAGGCTTTTATTTTTGCTTCCCCTTTAAGTATTTTCTCAAGATAGGACTAAATTACAGATAAGCACAGAGTGTGTAATAGCTGATAAATAGCACATAGTTCAGGCAAGTGAATCGTGTGCCTTGTCACAATATTGATGTGCTTTATAAAGGAATGTTCAGACACTGCCTTTGCAACAGTGTAAACATGACCACGGGAGTGAAGACAGCAGGACGAGTATGGCAGGCATGGACAGACAGACCATCTGCATCACCTGATAAAAAATACACCTTTCCAGCATTGAAAAACATCTGTGGTGTAAACAGAAAAGTTCACATAAATGGAGAGAAAACAAAGCAAATATGACCAGTGGCATTTGTTAGCTGTAAGTTTGGATCTCTGCTCTTTGGGGTGGTTGGTAACACTGGCATGTGTCTTGTGATGTGCTTCATTATGATCTGCCTGCAGTCCTCATGAACTGTATTTATTTTCATTGAATCTTAATGTACCTAGTATCAGGTACCCAAGCTCTAAGTAAGAGAGATGTGAATCTAAAGTGGGTTTGTGTATTTGCACTGACTCCAATGCAATCCCCATTTTTTCCCAATTCAGTGGCTGAACAATAGGTCCCAGATGGGACAGATCCCATGCAAATCCTCTTCCTCACCTCAAGCTTTTGACCAGCCCCCTCTGAAGATGCTGGGAATTATGGACTCCTGTGCTGTCTCGTTAGGGCAAGATGTTTACATGCCTCCCAAAACTGGGAGCAGGAAAGAGGGAAATGCAAATAAATACGTATGAACCTTAAAGGACTGAGAGCAGTTTTTTCCTCTCTCCTCTCCGAGACCTGCTCAGCCTGCAGCACAAAGCAGTTTCAGGTGAGCACACTTTCAGGGACTGGCCTTCCAGATCCATTCTGGGCAAACGGAGAACAACTGGCACAACTTAGAACAACATTATTAGCTCAAGAGCTCGTACCATAAGACTGTAGCCCACATGCTGCAGAAAACCAAAGGCTGAACCTGCCAGGAGGTGCTGATCTCACACTGTCCCCTCAGTTTATCCCTCCCCCACTTTCAGTTTCTCAGAGGCTTCAAATAATGGTTCTGTCATTACTGCAGGTTAGTGAGCACAGTTTCCCTTCTCCTCTTCCCATTAGGGTCTTTCATGTCTTATTATCGAGGTGTCTAATCTTCCTGCCCTTTGTTGAGCATTGCAAGCCTTGCTGCAGCTGTTCTGCATGAGTTTAATGTAACTCACTAGATAGATGTGTGGATGAGACTCTCCAAATGCTTGTGTTCTGCTTAGATGTTATCATGAAAACATAGCAGCCTTGACCTTTCACATAACTTAGCCAGCCATGAATGGTGGCAAGCCCCGTCCCCCAGCCACATAAATTTCATGCCTGTTCATCAGCTGCTGTTATGCAGAAAAGCATTTTATCTCCCTTACTTTTGACACCTTAATTTGGTTGCAGGGCTTTCCTAGAAGTTATTCTTTGTATATTTTCATCCACAGCTTTTGCCTGCTGGAAGGTATTAGACAACAAAGTGCTGCCTGGACACTTTCATTTGTAGAACATGAGCTAATTAGCACTTTTAATGGGTTTAATGGATTGCACCAGAGTCTTATAGAAACAATGCTTCTTATCTAGCTAGCAATAATTGGGAACACAAATGAGTAGATCCCATTCTTCCTTGTAATTGCATTAAATCGGCTGATGTCTGAGCTGAAGCAGTACCAATGTGAGTCCATCTATGGAAGCTGTCACACCTTCCACTTTATTTTGTTTCTGTGTTCATATATGTTTGTACTTGCTTCAGTGAAACTACCCACATGTGCTGTTTCTACCAGTGTGCAGTTCCCATTACAATTTGGTACCATTTACTGTTCGTAATGAGATCCTACGAGATGACACAGCTTTATGATGAAGAGCTACCTTCTATTTCCTAATCCCTTGTTATGCAGTGTTACATGTATTAGATGGTTTACATATTAGATGTTAATTAAAGGGGAGCAGATGGAATCTGTCAGCATCAGAAAGGCTGTGTGTTCTAGTTTGTGAGCCAGCAAAAGCAATCCACTGGTTTGTCAGGAAGCAGCCCGCTGAATAAAACTGTCATGTGTGAATGGACAATCAGAACTGCAATTTCTTTGACATTTAACTGCAATGTGATGGATTAATAATAAAGCAATTATAAAGCAGTTGAGGAAAATAGACTTGCTGAGCAGCAGCTGCTGCTTATGTAAGTATATCCTTGATGAAAAAAAAGCTTTGATGCCGAATGGGAAGTGTTGTGCAAAAATGCAGCACTTTAGCTTTTATTTGCTACTGTCCTCGCACCTTCCTGCAAACAGATTTATTTCTGTGTAGTAAAAAAAAATCTGTTTGCAATACTTTTTTCCACTGCTGGTGCTTCAAAATTTCTCTGTATCTCTCACAGGCAAATGAACCTCTCACTTTTCCAAGTGTGGGGAGTAAATTGTAGGGTGGGCTCTGAAACTGCTAATATACACAACAGCTTCTGGTAGGAAGAGGGCAAGTGGCTATGCTTCCAGGCTCAGCCTTTCACTCACCAAGTCCCATCTTTTCTCAGAAACATCCTCAAGCATGGAAGCAGAGAATTTGGTCCCAGTGGTGGAGATTGTCACTGGCCAGTGAGATGAAATATTATTCATTTTCTCTTTATGAATATCTTCTCGTGATGCACTTGATGACACTGCTGCAAAAGGGATGCTCAAAGACAGTTGTGGTGGTACATGTAGTGAAACAAACTTTTGGCTCCTTAAAAATTAGATCATGAATCAGCTTTTTTTAGAGAAAGCCCTAAGTAGCCTTCAGCAAATTCTGTGTGGGGATGAGCTGTGGAAAGATCAGAAGCAAATGAAAGTCATGACTGAGTATAGGAAAGGAGAAGTAGAGGAAATTGTAATGCATAAATATCAACATTTATGGGTATTTATCAAACTCCCAGTTTTGACTTTCAACATGTCCTAGTGCTGTTTCTTCCCCCAGGTCTGGAGCCTTGGTTCCCCTAAATCATATTTTTGTATCGGCTTAGAACCTGACAGAGAGACACAAAGTGAATCTGCAGTGTGAGAGAAGGAAAGGAAGGAGAGGTGAAAGCAGGCTGTCAAGTGGGCAATATGGCAAGCTTGTGTACAAAGCCCTTTGGTGGTTTCCACCTTTTCCCATCCTCATGCACAGCAGCAGTTTTCTGATGGTGGGATGCAGCTGTGGGAGTGAGTGTGGCCCTGTGTTTGCTAAATGCCTGGGGAAAATGAGGTGAGCTCTCAGCTGCCACGACATTCTAGTGCATGACCTCTCCAAAACAAAGAGGTGCAGAAACAGCATTACAGCTGGCAGCAGCTTAGAGAACGACAGTCATGCCCAGTAAATGTGTTTATGTTGTGGGATTCATGTCTGGAAAGCAATTGTCTCAGCTGGAGATAATTAGTTATTAAATTAATGAAAAGATATTGTCTATGACGTGATGACATTGCAGAATTGTGGTATTCTACACTGTGAGAAATGTCTTTTTGTGCCAAACAGAAGGACCAGATCTTGATTCTTCTGAAAAATCCTTTTAAATAAACACTGTACCTTTTCAGGGGGGAGTGAGCAAGACTGCATATAAGCAGCTTTCAAGACCACATGCTATATATATTTTAACTCCTGTTTTGCATTATGGTGGTGGCCAGGCTTCCCAACCCATTAAACCAGGCACTGACAAACAGAAAGTGTCCCTGGTTCAGAGTGAACAGGGGGTTTAAAATCAGTGTGGCATTTGGTGCTGTATCAGATACCTGGGATAAATCTGAGTTACATTATCAGAAAATAGTTGTGTTTACTGACCAAATTAGTGTGACATTGGTGCTCTTTATGTTTAAGAAGACCAATGTGCCAGAAAACATGCCGATTACTTTTAACTGTATTTTTGTAACTTGTAGTCTCTTAGTCCTGGTCATCTTGTGCATAATTATTTTTTGGTAGTCTTGAGTAGAGTTTCATTGTTTCACTTTCGTTGTATGCATTTATAATTACTATAAAATCATTTGTTTTAAAAGTGGCAGAGCAACCTCCCCTAAATCTCTCAATTTTTAGTGAATCTCCTTCATAATTATAATATCTGTTTCGATATTAACCTGGTGCCTGACATGCATTTATCTCTTGTATATTTTTTTAAATACCTTATATTTAGTTTTAATTAAGTAGCTATTGATATTTCAGATATTCTTTTAATTTCTCTGACTGAAAACTGTATATTGCTTTTTACAGCTGAAGGATTTCCTTTTCTTCCCTTCTTAAAATGGTTGTAATTAAAAAAATATATATCAAATGTTAATTTTTTTTAACTAGGAAAACATTTTCTAAGCAATTATTTCTTTCATATCTGAGGATTTGTATCTATTGGTCACCCATTCCTCAAACAACTTAAACTGATTTCCAATTTTTGTAGGGAATCACTAAAAGATATCTGAAGATTCAAGTTTCAGGTATACTTGTCTCTGCTGTAGTCTGTCCCCACCATACAGAAGAACACTGGATCACAATATTCTCACCTTGCCAAATGTATTTTCTTTATTTTTGAGTCAATGATTTTTGTCCATCAGACAGGGGCCAAATATGAATTAAGATGTAAGGGATGGTGTGATAAGAAAACCGCTTTCATCTTACATGTAATCACTCAAAACCTAAAATCCCAAAGTGGCCTGCAATTGCAATGTCTTTGTAAGAGGCTGAAATGCTCTCTTACAGTACACCTTTCCCTAGTTCTAACACACAAAATTAGTTTTTCTCTGAACTTCAACATTCAGGATGCAACCTGTGCTACCACTATCACTTTTCTTCTGTGAGCTTATCCAGTTCACAGAGGGATTTTATGCCAAGTGTCCTTTAAGCTTTGGTGTGGTGCATGGGAGAGACACAGTCCAGCTGGGTCTGATATTGAGCAGATGAGGAACAGGGGAAGGTTGCTAAGCAGGAGAGGGCTCACTGAGGAGGGTCTGTCCATTTATTGACTGCAAGGTCATGGTTCTGAATCACATGGGCTGAAGATGGAAGAAGTTGTTCCTTTGACTTGATCTCAGAATGTGGACCCAGAGCTGTTGCTGAGATCTGACACTGGCTAGAAGCTCCTCGTTGAAATATTTTACCTTAATTTCTTAGCAAGAGTTTCACATTAATTTTCATGTGCTGCACAGCTACATTAGAAAAACGTGTTTTCCTCCTGAGATTAATGTATAATGACATCTATCCAAAGAATGCTTAAGTATTCACACTTCAGAGAAACTGACCTTTAAGCCACACTTAGTGAAAGTAAGCTAAAATCAGTGCTGCATTCTTGTTACCAAGGACACTTATAATAATCTTCTTAATTGTCCTTGACAATCTTATCATTAAAGATCTTGGCATTAATTAACTATATAATGTCTCTGGGTTGATAAAATCAGCCTTGCTGTCACAATAGGCATTGTATTTCCAGGCATTCTTTGCAGGGCTGTATCTATAGCAGGGGTCGTTCGTGCTACTGATGTTGCCTGGATGACACACAAACATTTGGAGCACTTAATTGTCTGAGAAGTGAGCTGAATGAAGGCAGTGGTGTCACTGTAAAATATGTTTCGACTCAGTGTTTCTTAAGGGAGCTTTTATGCCAAGATTAGTATCAGTGTTTAATTGACAGCCTCTTCACTTAGTTAATTACTTGGGCTATTGTAGCAGAAAGAGAGAAATGGACAAAGGCGTTTGTGATATGAATCACTACCAATACAGAAACAAATATGTGAGTCCTGTGAAGACCTACAGGAAAAATACTGAATCTCATCTTTCTCCTGCCATAGTATGGTTTTCTTTCAGCATTTTCAAAGGAAAACCTGAATCACTACAATAGCATTGGTGATTCAAAGGTGGCTGGGTTCAATGCTTTTATAATTTTCAGATGACTGCTAGGAAAGATTGCAAGTTGAAGGCTGAAAGTTCAACCTGTGGGCTCGACATCAAAACACAGACAGAAACTGCATGTAATTCCAAATCTGCTCACAGATCACAAAAATTTTTACTTTTTTTTTTCTTTTTAGTATATGTTTTTTAAAAAATAGCCTAGAATTTCAAGTCTGGCCTGTAAATCTCTCATACATTTATGCAGTGACTGTGGTTATGCTTAAAATGTGAGTGTGCACAAGGTCTTTCAAATGAAAACGTGGGAATACAGCAGTCCTGTTGGGAGTGCTTTCCAGAAGGCACAGTCAGTCAACCTGGTGTCTCAGCCTGATCTCTCAGGTGTGCATGCAGTTCCCACCTCCAGTTGTGCCACCAGCAAGCACCAGCCAAAAGCACACAGCTGCTGAAGGAAAGCAGTTTCTACCGTGGTCCTGTGTTAATTTTGCTGCGAATAACAAATCTATCCTTCTGTCCAAATTTACCCTCCTGCCCACAGACAGAGGGAGACAACAATCTTTTCTGTTTTGGCAGCAGGACCTTGAAGGGCTGTGTGACTTCCTACCATTGACCATGGCAGAAATCTGTGGAACTGCCAGTAAAGAAATCCCCTCTGAACAGTACTATAGGAGCCAAGAGGCAAGACTAGAAATAAATTTTTGTAGCAGGATTAGAGTGTCCTTTTTTTTTCTCTCTTTTTCTGTTGTGTTACATAACTCATTTACTGCACAGTTGTCTATCAGCACAAACACTCACAGGACTTAAGCAGTGAAGTGGGAAGGACTATGAAACCTCTTCCATTTGCTTGTGCCACTGTCCCTCCACGGGGCATGATGAAACTGAACTTGAACTCTAACATCCCTATGGACTATTCTCAAAAGACTGGGGATCCAGGGCAGGCCCACCAGAGTAAAAAGGATTCTTAACTAAGAATTCAAACGATACTCTAATTCAGACCAAAACCAATGATCACCTGCAATTTTAGAAGACCTTGGCATGAGCACCACTGCTGTGAACAATAGCTCAGGCCCATTAAGAGTCTTCTATTTGCAAGTACAGACTCGTCAGCTCCCCATATCACTTTATAACAGGTATTTCTGGGTGCAGTTTCACTACAAATTGACACTATGAGTGACTGATGAGGAAAGAATCCAGCTCTCCTTGTCCAGGTTATGTGTCCTCCCTCAGGTTCTTGGTATGCAGCTGCTGCATGGCCAGGCTGAGCCACCTCTTCTGGCTGCTCTGGCTGAAAGCTGGCAGTAAAGAAGGGCAAAGCAGTCGATGGATGAAGTGTCCTTCTAGGGAAGAGCCAGCATCTAGACTGCCTCAGCATATCATGGATCCTTGAATTTATGATGTACCTGACGTGTCTGAAGGCAGCCAGAAGTCTACATAATGGTTCAATTAGAAGAGTTGTTAATTTTTGTGGAGATCTTAATCTGCCAGGCTGTATTTGTCTTTTAGCATTTTTTCCATCAGGCTTCCTTAGACACAGCTTTTAATATGGAAATCATATAATTTCTGAAAAGGAGCAGACTTTATTGCATATTGTCTCCCTTGGTGATCCTCCCAGAAACTCATTCTCCACTGAGGAAATGGGTAGCAAAGGGCAAAAGGTACTGGGCAAAGAGAGACTAATCCCCATTACTGCTGCCACTGGGTCTGAGCTGGATGCAGACATCTGTGAATCTCTGAAATGCTTGTACCCCATAAAGCATCAGGCCATGCAATTTCTCCATACAGATCACTCATTTGCTTTTTGCTTCTCTGATGGAATAAATCAAGATTCCCAGGTTCAAGTAAATGCTTTCTTATATGATTCTGGGTTTACTTCACATGTTTCCTTGCTTTTCCTTGTGATTCTCTTCCATCTTCTGCCAGCCATTTTGCAGAACAGATTTTACAAAACCTTGTATATTCTAAGGCAAAGAAAAAGGAATTGCCAAAGTCTGGATTCTCAAGCACTCTCCTCCAGACTACCAAGAGAGGGCTTAAGTTAATGCAAGAGTTTGCTCTCTCATTTCCATTTTCCACAAGGGAAATATGAATGCTAGTGTCTGCGTTGGGGAAAGCCCACAGCTGAACAGATGGGAAGACATAGGTGCCAGTGAAAGTTAACAGTAGAGTAAAAAGATCACTGCAAAGCTTCTGTATTTGGATCTGAACAAGGTCTGGATGGAGGTACCGAAGGCCACTGATGCTTGAACTCTGACTTGCTGTAGACTGAAATATGTCTTCCAGTTTATTTAGGGGCAGGGCTATATTTCATGGCTTTGGATACAGCTCACAAGCTTCCATCACCCTCAGCCCCTGCCAGATTTACAACTGAGGCCAGCTTCCTGTTATTTCAGGTCACTGTCATTTCATCTGCCTTTAGACACTGTGTTTTCATAACTTTGAGGAAAGAATGCTACATTCACTATCTCAACAGCTACTTTTTCACCCTGACTGCTTAATTTGGAAGTCATCATATGTGTCATAAAAGTGTATCAAAGACTGGGCCTGTAAAGATGTGCCTTTAAATAACCTGTAGGAGTAAGAACATCTTGTTCTGCATCAAGTTCATCCAAGTGGTTTGTGATATTGCAGTATGTAAACCAACGCTTTTCATGCCTTTCCTCACACTGTTGTATTAGTCTTGTACAAATCCAAAGACTCAAAAATGAACAAAGCATTTTGAAATCATATGTGCCTAGGGAAGATATAAACTTTGAAAGAATTGGAGTTGGAGATAATAATAAACTGATCTCTAGGACTTATGTTAAGGAAAACAAGTCACTGTGAGGTCCAGTTCTTGGCTACTTGTCCCTGTAGAGACAGCCCCTGGTAGAGCAGAGTGGTGATTTTTGTCCAAAAGCTTGACTTGGTAGCTAACTGGAGCTGGGTGTTGGTTTCCTTGATGCCCACTGACACAGGGAAACCCTTGTACAAATCTATCTCATTGCTCTGTGAGTCAAACTATTGTAGGCTTCTGCTTGTTCTCACCGTTGAGGCAAACAAAATGAAGCTCTAGAAAGAAAACAACTTGTGACTCACAGAGAAGAGGTGACAGAATGATAAGTAGAGCACACTTGACTGGTATTTTCAGAAAAAAAAAAATCTTTCCTTTACCTAGTTCTGCTACAAGCAGTAGCTCTCTCTGTCTTTTTCGCTAGTTCTCCATTCTCCATCTTGCAGAACTTCTGCTGTTATTTTCTCTGGCAGGTTACTAAAACCTTGAAGTAATTAAAAAAAAAATAATAATACAAGGGAAAGACTAGACTGGAAAAAATAATCTGTATGGAAAAGTGCATCTGTTAGTCTCTGGAGCAGTCTTCACAGGCAGACTCTGCAAAGGGTTTATTTAAAACAGAACCTGTCACTGGTCAAGAACAGAAATGGCTGGAAGAAGATAAATCATTTTAAGATATTTTGCTTTCGTCTTGTCCAGGCCTGCTTATAGGCAGTGCCACCTCAGGCAGTTGCAATGACAGTCACCATTAACTGCTACCACTTGGATCTCAAAATTAGTTTCCCATAAGACTTGTCACTTGGAACTTGTATTTTTGACTTGCTGGCTGTCATTTTAAACAAAACAACACTGATATGTGCTTAGAATTTTTTTTCTGAAGCCATAAAATCAAGACTTTTTGTGTATGAATGGTTTAATATGATTAAACCTCCAAAAGAACACTGGGATTATCTTCTCTGAATGATTTAAATGCCCTTCTGTGGACATTTAAATAATGTCACATTTTAAATCATATTCAACACCCTTACATAAAATGCTGAAGATGTGAGTTTAAATTATCAATCATTACCAGGTAAACATGCGTAACATCCTTATTTTAGTTTTAGATTTTGTGTGTCATAATATTATTGAATGGTTTGATTCATGACAGATCTTCAGGCAGCAACTGCTCCAAGATGAGACCTGGCTACTATAATAAATGTTTAAAAATATTTGTGATTAAAAAGTTAAACAATAATTTATCTTTGGTACACTGAAAGTCACAGCAGATACCCACAAGGCATGTCTCATAGGAAAAGCAATATGGATGTAAACACCAACATAAAGGTGCACACAAGTCTGGGACACGGATGGGGGAGCAGGAAGGGACAAAGTGGTTAAAACTGCAGTTTTCATTTAATTGATTTCTGGTATCTGAATGGTATGGCAACCCCTCTGTGTAAGAGATCTTCTGGTATCCAGTGCATGTGCTTGGTCCATGGTCAGTGCACAGGTACAATAGCAACAGCCCGTCTGCAGCCCATCTACAAACAAATGGTCTGCTATGCAAAGAGCTGCCTAGGCAATTGGTGTGCCAGCCAAGGGGCACTTTTCCAAAGTGCAAAGGACAGCAGAGCTTTCAGCTCACCCTGATGCTTCTAAGAGTCTTCTGCAAACGCAGAGTCCTGGAGTGTAGGTGTGTCTGCCAGGTCTTGTGTGGTTGCCTGCCCCCTTGCCTTTGCAATGAGCTAAGCTGTTGCAGGCCAGAAGAAGTTGGGATACCATCTAACTATGTCAACATGCCACTGGGCATGGTCTAATAAACTCTGCTGAGAGGTAGCATCTGTTACCTCAGTTCCAGCTTGGCACCAACAGGGATATGTCTGCTGTCTTTTATCTGGCTGGCTTGGTCTCTGATATGAATTCTTCTCAATGTCTGATTGTTTACACCTTGAAGGAGGATTTTTTCCTAGCACAAAACAACATTATCAATTCTCTTCTAAGGTTCTCTGCTAAGGTTGTCTCTCTCATTTTTAGGAAAACAGAAGTAATTTAGAGAACTCATTATGGGAAAAAAACTTTCCATTCAACCCAATGCTCAGCAGAACCTGTAGACCTCCCCATTTATCCCATGATACTTCCTATAAGGGTGGAAAGTGCTCAGGCCTCAAACCTAGAAGCTTCAAACTGGACCCATAAAAATTCACAGAGACCACTCACTACCTTCTGAAGGGTGAACACTTATGAAGGATTGCTGTAAGAGAATGTCATCTACTCTAAGGCAAGATGAAAGCTTGAACAATTGCCAAGGATGAGCCAAGCCAAGGGACATGACTTGGCTCTCCCTGCCAGACTCTTGACAGAGCCAAGGGGAACTTGCTGCACACATATGGCAAAGCACATAAATTAAATGGATTTTGACAGTGGCCACCAGAAAGCAGTGTCAGCACCCTGTCACTGAGCTCTGCTCTGGCCCAGGGTCACAGGCTGCAGAGAGCAGATCAGGGTCAAGGACACAAAGAGCTGGGCTATACCTGAATCCACCCGTGCAGCTGCTGGTCATGAGTCCCCTTTGGTACGGCAAGGAGTGAGAATGGAAAAAGCCTTCTGTTCTTAGGCCAGGCTTTTATTTTGCCAGCTACTGGCATCTGACCATGGAAGAAAACACCATGTCTTTTTTCACTTGTTTTGTTTCCAGTGCAATTTTTTGCAGTTTCCAGTGCAATGGAGAGTGTGTGAGGGCAAGAAAAATGAGGTACCAGCACTGGCCTTCCTGAAAAAGTAGTCACCAGCAGCACTGTTTGGCATTTCACATCACAAATCTGTTTGAATCGGATACAAGCCTAAATCCCATGGAACAGGAGTCATGACCTTTCTGGGACACTCTTGATATATATTGTAACTTTTGGAATCTGTAGCTTTAATGATATTTATATTTAAAAAAAAAATAAAGAGAAAAGAGAAATATAAATGATACTGTAATTAAAAATTAATGGCAGCTGAAGGTACCATAATTTATCTCTAAGTTATCGCTCAGCATAAGATTTACAGTGGCAAAAATGCAGAGAGATTTTCCAGATATTTCCCACCAACAAAAGAAATGCCTGTAATGCCTGATGGTGGAGTTGGCTTACACCACTTCAGCACCCACAGCCCTGCTCAGGTTGGGAGGCTTGTGCTGGAAACAAGGGTTTATGATACACCAGCCAACATATAGATCAGAATATCCTTTCTCTGCTGAGTCACCTGGTATTTCTCCACAGTTTTTAGCTCATATTGCCTGATAAATACATTAGGTACAATACAAGGATAAATGATAGAAATGGCAAAACATTGCACAAACATTTTAATGTTAGCCAGTGCTAACTGACAGTGTTGATAACTCTATATAATGCAAAACCAACACATACTATAACACAGGTGTATAGAAGAACAGACCTAATATATGTTATATATGCAAAGAATAAAACTGACAGTAAAAGAATATCTTTGCAACTGTGAACTTCCAGGCTTACTGAAAGGGTAGGATCCATGCTCATATTGACACATGGGCAGCTGAATCATGCACAGTTTGAGAGGGCTATCCTAAAAAGGATGGCCTAAACCCTGGGGAGAAGTCTGTCAGCTGAAAGAACTGAGCATTTTTTTTACTGAAGAGGAAAGCTATGGCAAGTGATCCAGGTTTGAACAATGACAGCAAGAACTAGGGTTCAGAAGACCTCACTGCATCATTTCATCAGCTCTCTTGTTAAAGCATGATATCTTCTTTACACGCACTTGCCTTCTTAATTAACCTAATAACTTTATAAATTGTCTTAAACTCTCACTAGTTTTCAGGAGACTTTGTTGCTTTAGACAAGAAATTTGGAAAATTTTGAAAAAAAATTGATTGTTCTGGATCATGTTAGTGTTTGAGCTGAAGCTGAGGGCTCAACCATTTCACATGAAATGAAACTGTCTAAATCAAGAGACACATCTCACCCTGAGTGGCTGTCTAAAATGGGTCAGATGAATCACCCTCTGGAGAAAGGAGTACAGAATGCCTACAGAGGCTACATAATTTGGGCTTATGATTTTAAAGTCAATGAGATGATTCCTATGCTGGAGAACTGCAGTTTGGCCATGCATTGAAGTCTGTGTACAAAACTGAGTATTTAAAATACCCCTTCAGCATCCCATCAGAATCAGCTGAAAACCCTGCTGGGGTGGGGTTGAAGCAGCACATAAGGATGTGCTTCAAGGTTATGCCACAATGTATATGCACAATAAAGCAGACTTAAGATTGCTCAGGCAATTTTGTTTTAATTGATAACACTAAGTAATTGGCTTACCTTGGATTTCTCCCACTATTGCTTAGACTGCAGAAGAACTTAAATTATCTTTTAATGAACTCCATCTTAGCTGGTGACCCATGAAATGGTTTGCAGGGTAAAAACTGGTGTTATTAACATGTTCAGCAAAGCTGCTATTTTCACCAACATTTCATGAAGGCACTGTAAAAGCAAAGGTCACCCCAGAAGAGCAATTCATTTACAAAACACTTCCTCAAGCAATTAATCTACAAAATACTTTTTTCTTCAAGTTTTTGTACACTAAATATATAGTTTAAAAAAACCTGTCTGGTTTCCCTCCTTCTACCTTTCAGTTCCAGGCAGAAAGCTCTTCCTCATTTGCTGGTGGAGTTGTCCCCAGATGTCCCCTTTCCTTCACAGATGATAATGTTCTGGAAGTGGCAGCTAGCCCCAGTTGTTGAAACATGGTGAGGATTGAATGTACAGATGAAGAGTTACTTCAAGTGATGAAACTACAACCAGTAGTCCAAATACAGGATTATTTCTTGCCTTTTGTTTTGAGAACTGCTTCACTTACTACCACATGGTACTAACCACCAGCGGGATTTTCCCCTCAGGGACATCAGTTAGGTAGATCATTTACAGGATTGATAATTTTGTAAACTGAAAGCAGAGGTGAAGCCTGAGGGGGTCAGTGGTAGCTGTAGTTGTATGATAAAGATCCACAAACATTAAGGCATTACAAGGAAAAACCAGTCTGTAATTAAGTCTTCGTTGCCAGATAAAAAGAAAAGGAGAGCCCAAAATCTGGTATTTCCCTCTCTAAGGTTCCTTGTGTGAACCTCTGATTTCTCTCTTTTCTGACTTACAGCACAAAGAGGAAATTGTTCCGGGGAACTTGAAAAACCTTCATAGAAGTAAAATTCTTAGAAACATTTACAAATACTGCATATGTGCATTCATCTTGGAGTTTTTTGATATGCAACACAATGTTATTCACCACATTTGGAATAAAATAATATTGGAGGATAGTGTGTTTAGAAAGTTAGTGTAAAGTTTGTGTAGCACCTAAAGCAGACACAATTTTTTTTCCTATATGATCTCAATTCTTAAGAAGATCTTAAGGCTCTGTGGTCAAGGAAAATAGTGCCTCAAGAGCATATTAAGATTCAGTTTGCCTCTTTTTTTATGGGAAAAAAATAAAGGAAATGTGTCAGGTCTCAGCCCTGGGTGCTTGTTGCTTCCCAGAACTGAGTCTTTTGCAACGGCCAATATATTCTCAATAAATTACAATTCCATAGCACCAAAATTTCGACACAGAAACATTTGTTTAGGGAAAACAGCACTTTGATAACAATTTCTATGTGAAAGAGGAGTACCCAAACATCACAGTTGCACAGAATAAATAGCTTAACTATCAGGCATTAACAGGTGGCCTCCTCTGCTGGGCCAGCTACTGCTGCTATCCCTGGATTTTCCTCACAGGTAACAGGGAATCCTTTGCAATCCAGCAGACCTTGAGGACAAGTGGGAATCTGGGCCTCAGCAGGCTGAAGGACACAGGGATGGAAAGGAGGCCCTGCTGCTGCACAGGGATGCTCAGTGCCAAGAGCCATGTGGGATGCTGGTTAGAGGACAAGAGGAGTGTCCTTCTGCAGGGAGAGATGGAGCAAGCAGGGCAGCTGGGAGGTGGTAGGGCTCCGAGTGGGGGGAGATGAAAGGAGGAGAAACTGAACACAAGTATGCACGCCTCCAGGTCTCCAAAGGCTAAAGCTGTTAAACTTTGGAACCACGCTAGCTCCAGGAAATAGCTGAAGTTCACATCCTATCCTCACAGTCTGCATTTAGCTGCACATTCACTCTTAAGTTTATTTTTAATTTTATGGCCAGTCCACATGCCACTTGTTGGCCTATGCTCCTGGCCCTGCCATATTAGTTGAGAGTTTCAAAGAATACTTTTCTTTCTGGTAGTACAATGCTAAATTCGTAAACTCGCACATTCTCCAACTCTCCTTAACTGTTTATGGCATTTTTTTCACATTTCTATATTAACTTTTGTTTCAGGAGTACATAAGGAGACAATGTAAGGAAGGTGATTAAGAAGTTAATTAAGATTATTAAATTATAATAACTAAAATTTTATTAAATTAATTAATTTAATGGATTTTGTTACTTTAGTAAAAAAATAAGTGCTTTAAATCATAATGAATATAGGAATGGAGGAAATAAACCCTTGACTAAGCCCTAGCACTTCCTAAAACTGGGAACCTCAATAGCCACATCTGAATCCTGCACAGAGTAGGATCTGGTCTCAGGAAGCCAGCACTGAGTCTTTATCACCTCTGCCTGCAGGGGAAGATGGAGGAAAAGAAGAGCAGAATGTGTCCAAGATCTTAGCCTCTTAGCCTCTGCACTGCAGAAGGAGCATGAGGAGCAAAGGGAATCCCATCAGGGGATGTTCCCTTAGGTTTTCCTGACCCATTATGGGACCAGAGGAGAAAATCCATCATCCAAGGGAACATCTGTAGCAGATGGATTTTCCCTACAAACACCAGAAGAATCTGGAAACGCACAGTAGCTGCAATGATGGCAGCTTTGACAATAATATTCATCTTGGCTGAGGTCAGGAACACACTTCTCTGAATGTGGAACATTCACAGGGAGTTAGTCATATAAACCCAGACAGCAAAGCCAACCACAGCACGGAAGATTTTACTGTGTATCAGGGTAAGAGCTATGGTGAACTCATAGCACTTTGAAAAGAAAATGTGCTTAGAGTATCTCAGTTCTCACATACTGCTCAAAGCCTTCACACAGTTGTCAGAGACTTAAAAAAAAAAATAAAACAACTATGCTTTGTTTGGAGGAGCACTTTTAAATTGATAAATCACATTTCCATTGGGCTGAAAATTTTATGATAGCTGGATGGGGTTTCAGAGAAAATTTTCAAAGAATTGTCCTAGTTCAACTCTTTAAAGAATCCTGTATTATGTGTATAGGAAACTCATGCATTCAATTCTGCTGTTAGGACTAACACCTCTCACCAAATTCCTGCAAACTGTGCCCTTTTTCATATGAAATCAGACAATTTCTGCTGGATTTTGTTAAATTTTAAGTATGTGGTAGAAACCTGGCAGACACTGGGAAAAAAATAAAAGTTTAACTGGCACCACAATGGTGTTAAAATGGGGATTAGTATTAGCATGTGCTTTGAATTCAGAGTAATAGAAGTAAAACCAGACACATTTTGTTTGGCATGTATTTCATGTCCCAGTGAAACTGGCATACCACCATTTGATCAGGCACGAAGCCATCCCAACAGATGGTCCCCAGCAGCAGCAGCCAAAAGACCATGTATGAACATCAAATGTGTTTGAGAAGGGCAGGACTCCAGGCTGCCAATGTCAAAATTGTTTTCCATTCCCAGCTTCCGTGCCGATGGCTAGTGGTGCTACGCAGCCCCTCCACTGCACTGGGGACAAATCCAGCATTGTGGGGAGCATTTGTGGTCAGGAGCATTGTCAGGCCTTTTGTGCCCACCTTCACCTGGCCTCTTGCAGCAGGCCTTCATCATATAAGTTTAAAAATGCTCCTGCACCCATAATTTGTGTTTAAACGAAAAGATGGAGAAAGAGCAGCCTTGTGCTGCATGATATTCTCAGGGCCTTGGTGCATAAGGGCACCAATAGCGCTCACAGAATAGGTGCACCAGGGAGGCAGACACATTTCTTTCAGGGCCAAATGAAATGAGTACAGGTAAACACTTTCTGTGCCAGTGCCAGCCACTACACATTGTAAGGAGACTTTTTTTTTTTCATTTCGCAGTTAGACGGCTGCTGAGCAAATGTGCTGATCATGTTCCTGGGCTGTAGCCTATATAAGCTGTGAGTTTGGTTTGCACAGGGTCAGTTAATTCACTGTGGATCTGAATGACCCTGTCCTAGTCATCACAACTTTATGTACAGCAATGCCATTCAGGCCCTGTCGAGCCCTCTGCTTTCCTGTGCTATACGTCTGCAGAGATGTGCCTTCATTCCCAAGAAAGACTGGAGCACTGAGATTACAGCCAAAATCTCTGCATTTTCTTCCCATTTCTAATCTCACTCCAAAACAAAAGATGTTTATACTGTCAGGCCAAACACTCCTCCCTTGTCACATGGCAGGAGAAAGGAGAGGGCAAGTGAGTCTAAAGCCCCAGAAGAACACCTGCAACAGCAGTTGGACATGCTGCCCCCTGTGCCCACCAGTGCCCAGCCTGGCCGGGGCACAGCCAGGGACACGGAGCAAGAGTGGTGGCAGGAGCTGCCTCCGGCCAGCTCCTCACAGCCACATCTCTTGGTGGTGCTCTGTGCAAGGACAGGCACACCCTGAGGTCACCAGGCTCTAGGGCTTGATCCCCACACCACACAGCACTCAGCAGGCACTGGCTGTGAAGAAGTGTTTCACCTCTTCTGCTTCATCTTCTAAATGGTTTTTCACTCTACATTTTAGCCTTTTGAATTACAAAAGTATCCCAGAGTTCCTCTGGAGTTCACGGAGCTGAGCCTCTTTTTACACAGGTTCGTGGCCTGATTGCCATCCACTGTGTATCATGGTGTTGTTCATCAGGGAGCTTCCTGGAGCTTAACAAGCCAGACATGCAAGCTTCACAAGCATGCAAACATAGACATATGTATTCCAAATAACTTCTCTCATTGCTGAAGCACAGCCATCCCGCCATGAATTGTGGCAATTTTTCAACAATGTGCAGCTGCATTACCAAACCATGCAGGATAGGAAGCAAAGGATCCCTTATTTCAACGAAACTCAGGAGGAACCCGAGTTTGTCTCCACAGAATTAATCCCAAGTGAATTTGTCTGCTGACCTGGTTAAATAGTTGGCAAGTGGGAAGGAAAGGAGAACATTTTTCATTAATACTCGGGCCTTAATTTGCTTATATTTCAACCCTTTTGTGTGTAAAAACCTTGAAAATATCTTGTGATTCAACATCAAATGCTTTTGTGCAATTGTCCTGCCAAGTGAAACTTGTTTGAGCTTCACTGATGTTCCAATACCAACAGTTGATACAATCTGGCTAAACCTTAAATTTCCATTTGTTACGTTCCTTGAATGTTTCCAATACTAAATAAAGTGTCAAAATTTATATGGATCTATGACTATGTTGGAGTGCAGAAAGAGGGCTTACACGCACTGATTTGTATATTCAGTGAATACCAGAAGGTCTTGAATCTGGCAAGGGTGAAAGAGATGGTGCCAAACTAACTCCAAACAGCTTGTTCAATAGCATCTCCCCTTGTAAGGCCCCAGGTAGAGCAGCTCTAGAAAATGCTGACACAGTCAACATGATGGCACTTCCAGCAAAGACTTTCAGCACCACCTAATGAATTACAATTTTTTTTTCCTGGCAACACCTGCAGGTCTGTGGGTATTCCTCAATCACAGATTGAGCAAGCCTAGAGTTTGAGGCAAGAGAGAATATGTGGTTTGATATTAATACCTTTGCCTGCACCTTCTGAATGAAATCTTATCTAGGAATAACTCAGAAACTGTTCACTTGCAGCAATTTTAGTTATGTTCAGGTGTGTTTGACGTTACAGGTACTTCATGTTTTCTACAGGTTTGGTCCTGGGTTTGCATCAAGCAGCAGATTCTTTGTGGGTCTGACAGAAAGCCCTGCTTATCACACTAACAAATTTTTAAATCATCTTTTTTTACCCATTTAAGGCTTATGCTGGAAAACAGGACAGAGCTATTTCAGAGTTTTATCTTTCTGTTGGTGTTGTTGACATGGACACTTCCATATAAACTCTTAAAAGGACTGAAACAATGAAGTCTCCAGTGGTATCTTTGCCACTTCATCTCAAGGGATTTTTTTTCCCTCTTGTGAAAGTTTGCTACACTTAGCAGTGAGATGTGTGTCTCATCATATTTAGGGACTCCGATGCACAGCATCAGTTTCAGTTTAGAGCTTTAGCTGGGTTCTGAGCAGTTCAGTTCAAATACTTACTGGGCATATGCATGTGTTTCCCTTTTAAATTCTTCTTCCAGTGGGCAGAAGTGTTCTTTGCTTCCCTGAGAGTCCTGAGGTTTTGCTGACAGGGAGAGTTGATGGGGGAGTTTTCGAGCTTTCCAGAACTGTGCTGCCATCTCTCGATCAAAGTTGAGGCTTCCCCTAATGAAAGCCTACTGGGACTAAGGCTAGCAACATTTTCCCTTCTCTTTCCAGAGAGGACAGTGGGATCAGAGAATCATTTAGGCTGGAAAAAACTTCTAAGGTCATTGAGTCTAACTCTGAACACTGCACCACCGGGTTCACCACTAAACCACTAAACGTGTTCTATTGCTTGTGACTGAGGAGAAGAGATCCACACCTACCTTGCTGCAACCTCATTTCAGGCAGTTGTAGAGACATAAGGTCACTCCAAGCCTTCTTTTCTCCAGGGTACCTAACTCCAGCTCCCTCGGCACCTCTGTGTGGGACCTGTGCTCTGCAAGGGCCCCATCCCTTTCCTCACAGCTGCTCTGTTTGCCATGAGTGCTTGCTCAGAGGACACCCACGGGCACTGGCACTGGGCTGGGTTCAGAGGGCCAGAGCTGCTGGGAGCTGCTCTCAGAAGGGTTCTCCCAGTCTGCTTAGCAGGCAGAGGAGAGGCTGGGCAAAGGCTAATTCTTTAAGTAGATGAAGATGAGCAACCTTTTCTGAATGTTATTTTTTGTGAAATTCAACACTGACTTTTAGGAAAGCTTTCTTATTTTCTTCTCTTCTCTTCTCTTCTCTTCTCTTCTCTTCTCTTCTCTTCTCTTCTCTTCTCTTCTCTTCTCTTCTCTTCTCTTCTCTTCTCTTCTCTTCTCTTCTCTTCTCTTCTCTTCTCTTCTCTTCTCTTCTCTTTCTGTCTTCTTTTTTTTTTTAATGTCAAATCCCACCTTTTCTGATGCATGCACTATTTGCCCACATCCATGATACAACTCCAA
>VXBR01008118.1:2099294-2144245 GCA_013400215.1 Cisticola juncidis
CTAGGTGGGCTCCTCGGGAATTCTCCTCTCCCGCGCCAAGCCGGCAGCGCGCCCGCCCCGCACTCAGGGCCGCGCTCCGCACCCTGCGCACACCGCACTCGCCCCGCGCTCCGCTCCGCGCTGTCCCCGGGCCGGCTCGGCAGCGCTCCGCACATCCCCCCGCACCATTCCCGCACCATTCCCGCACCATTCCCGCACCATTCCCTCTCCGCTCCCGCTCCGCACCGCGCCCTGCGAGGGCCGGCAGTGCCGCGCCGTTCTCGCCAGGGGGCACTCCAGCGCCGAGGCTGTATCGCCTCGGGTCATTTACCTTTTCCTACTTTATTTGATCCATTTTACTATACTTGATCGTATTTTTATTTCATTACTTAGTTTTTTTCTTTATTAAAAGTGTTTTGTTTGTTTGCTTGCTTGCTTGGTTTTTTAATAATTTCCTTTTTGTTTTACCCGAAGGCAATAAACCCAACGTCTGGTGGGTCCAAGAGTGCCCTCGGCAGTGATGCTCTAAGGGTCACGCTTGCTGTCTTGAAAGGAACAAGTAAAGCATTAGGTGCCCCTCCGAGCATTTATAATGGCAAAGGATTTCCCTCTCAGATATTCAGACACTCTTTTGCACCCAGTCTCAGAGTGGTATTTATTCTTTAGCTCCCGCTTTACTGATTTATTCAGGTTTATTTGTAAATAAATGTATATGATTCAATAAGTGAACTGTAATTGAAAATGCTTTTTAGCAATAAGGCATGAATTTTCTGCTATGTTCCTTCTGACACAGGAGTAAAGATTTAATGGTAGCACACTGCCTCTCTTACAGTATGATTTCTGTCACTAAAGTAATGGCAAGTGGAATAAGAGACAGGTGGTGGTATCTATAAACTCTGCTAATGGCCCCATCAACATATGTTTAATGTATTTTAAACTATATTTCGCATCCTACTGTTGCCAGTACATTTCCTCTGTCACCTCTTCTCAACAAAGAAATTTGGAGAGGAAAGGAAACATTAATAAATCCAAAGTGTTTAATTTGAAAGCAGATATAAAGCTTAACACTCTCATAAGAAGGCTTATTTGACAAGAGATCAGCTCATTACAGACCTCAATAATTTTGTTGCTAGCATTAGTGAAAGGCTTTGACAAAGCAAAGGCTTTTTAGATATAGTTATGGCCTTTCTGCTGTGTTTGGTGTTTGACCATGTCATGCAACAGCATCACCTTCTAATGGATTACAAAAGTTGACCAGTCATGAGACAACCCTGGGTAAATGTTTGTTGGGAGGAAAAAAGGTCAGTCCACAACAACAGGACTCCTCCTGCTTAGTTTTTTAAAATGTACCATCCTCTTTGTACTGCACAGACAGATTTCAGGCTTCAGGCATGCCATTTCACCTCCAGAATCTCAGACGGAGAGTTTTGGGTGGTGACTACTTCTCTTTCTCCTCCTCTTCCTCCTCCTTGTCCCTGTGCCTCAGGTGCTGCCAGACCAGCAGGGCTGTAATCCCCAGCAGCATCACCAAGAGCTTTGAGAGCATCGATAACAGATGACAGCACTGACAGCCCTTGTGCCAGCACTCTGTATCCAAAGACTTGCCAACGAATTTGGAGCGAAATCAGCTGTCTTCAGAGAGCAGAGATCCCACAAAGATGGAAATCTACAGGAGTAGTCTCCTGTGAGTGTGTGAAGTCAAGATTCTGGTCATTAGAACTGAATTCTGCCTGATTTACTCATGAAATTCCTACTGAAACTAACATTTAATGTGGCATATCCTGAATGTGCAGGGTGTGAAACAGCTATCATTGGAGAGCCTGGTTTAGGAGCACTGTTATAATCCATCACCAGACACACTTTCTCCCAAAGAGTTGTGTTTCTTGAAACACATCATAACTGTGATGTTGGCATGCTTTTCCTGGGGCTGTTCTTGTCTAGTGATGATGACAGCCAAAATTTGCAGCTGAACTACTGTATTCACAGCATGCCTCTGATTAGCCATAACTGAGCTGAAATCACCCAAAATTGCCTATTTTCTTGTGCCCTCCTCAGGATACAAGGCCCTTTCCAAAAAGTGGATATTCGGTGTGATACTGGGACAAAGAAACAGTGTCAGTTGTAAAATGCCAGTGCAGGAGAGATGAGGAGCTCTAAGGTACCAAACCCCTGGTGGATTTTTGGTATCCCAACTCTGATGTATTTTTATCTATGGAGTCTACATAATATACACCTGTAGGAATCAGCTTCTCACAGAAGGCAGCCTCCATCCTTAGCTCCTGTTGGGGTTCAGGAGGAGACAGAGGAGATGCTTTCTTTCCACAGCTTTTCCCTTAAGGAATTTGTTCAGCAAAGGGTGCCCAAGGTGTGCTTTATTTCCTGACAGAGAAGAGCCCTGCTCCCAGAACTGGGCACTGAGCATCAGTCCCTGTGGTTCTGGGTGAGAGCAGTCACTAAAGAGCTACTGACTGAAACACAGAATTATCCTGAGAGCAGTCATGGCAACTGTGTCCAACCCGCACTAAGGGGAGAGGCTGGATACAAACTCATGGGTTCTTCTCTGAGCTAAGATTTTTCTAAAATCTTTAAAATAAGGCTGTGACCATGCCTTACTTATTTGGATTGATTTCCTCATTACAAGTACCTGCTTAGGGTAAAAAAAGGAGGCAAGCCTGAGAATTAAAGAGATTACTAGACTTTCTCAAGTCCTCTACAATATAATTCAAATTGCTATTTGTTATTATAGCTAACAGCAAAAACATTTGTTATCGTATTCTAGGAAAAAATAAAACTATTTTCTATTTCTAACATATAAAAATAATTCAAGTTGGTTTTGTGTTTTCAGTGCTATGCCATTCATGCTGTGATTTCCACCAGAACATTAGTTTATGGGGCTTTTTTCTGCTATTAAAGAGGATTGTTTCCACTCTAATGAAATGAAGCACTTCAACATGCACTTAGTCTTAATTGAAAGTCAATGAATCTACTCATATATGTAAAGTTAACTTACTAAAAGCTGGACTGGAATATACAGTAACCTGAAGGATCAGGTCCTAGGAAAGTTTCCTCTTAATCATTAAAGAGGATATTCCCTTGGATACAGCAGTGTGTCCTTTCTCCTCATTTTAGCCAGTGCAGCTCTCTCTTCATGAGTAACCCAAATGCTGTTACTCATAAAGAGTCCCAGAGAAACAAATCAGACACTAGAAACTCATTTGGCTTTGCAGTTATGATCCCAAACACCCAAAGTTAGACTTCATCTCTCAAACCCTGCAATAAAAAATTATAAAGGGGGATCACAGTTATGAGTAGTGTCACTTTTGGAGCCCATTTTCCCTCTTGCTTTACTTCTTGACTTTGCTCAGGGGTCACTGATCAGAAAAAGTGTTGCAGATGATCTCCCACTTGTCTCTTTCAGCTTTTACATTCACATGTCTGTATCTCTTGTCACCAGCTTGCCCAGTCCCTGATTTACCCACCCAGACAGAGGGGTGAGCAGTGCCTCACAGTTCTTTACGTGCAGCAGGGGTGGTGGACACCTCAGGCTGTGTCCTGATGGAGGCAGATGGGACTAGATTTTAGTGCATTGCTAACAGTGTAGAGCCAGACTTCCTCTGACTCTCCCAGCTCCATGTTTGACTGGGTGTTTCCAAGGGACACAGGCTAACAGAGGGAGGCTGTTAGAGAATATGCAGCATATGTACACACTGGGCTAAGACCAGCACCAAGGCTCTCAGCTGCAAGAGCACAGCTTAGTGAGATTTCCCTACAACTAGCTCTATAGAGCTGCTGCTTTCCCTGCATATGAAAGATCAAATCCGGGCTATTTGAGATCATCCCCAGTTTTGTTGTTGTTGTTGTTGTTGTTTTGTTTGGTTTGGTTTGGTTTGGGTTGGGTTTTTTTGTTTATTTTTTTTTCCTGTTCCTTCCCATGCTTTTTTATTATTTTTCTATGAAATCCAGCATATAAAATACTTCTTTTACTGAATTTTATTTTCAGTTTTTATTTTCATTTCATGCACAAATACCTCTACCTGCTCATATTTTTTACCTCTGTGTTCATTCCTGACAAGGTGCTAATAGTTCTCTCAGGTACCCTTGAAGTACTGGACTTTACATACAACCCTGCTGAGCCCCTGCGTGCAGTATAGTATTGCAGTTTATTTTCTTCGGGTTGTTTGTGGCTCTCCCAGAACTGCCCATTGACACTGAGGCAGAGATGGTTAACAAATACAGGCTGGGAAAATCAGTTGATCTTCCGTTTGCTGAAGGCCTGATGGAGAGCTGTACTGCAGTAGCTAATGCAAAGTTCTGGTTAAATATTGTCCTACCGTTTGCACTATGCCGTCTGTTGTTTTTACACTAGGGGCTTAGCAGAGGTTGGAGGCAGTATTGACTTTGTAATTAAACTATTTTAACTTCAGGATTTTGTAATCACTGCACTTAAACCATCTGTTATGGTACATGGGCAATTTCCCCACCCCCCACTCCACCCCTCCTCTCTGGGTACAAAACACCATCATGCTTTTAATTGCAAAGCCCCCCTTAGGATGGGGATAAAATGGGAAAAGAGCGTAATTTCTTTTTTCTGAGACAACTTGCAAAAGAGCATGGAATCTGCTCTCCTTGAGAGACAGGTGCACATAGGGCTTCCACTTCTGGCTCCTCCTGTCCCAGGAGAAAAGCAGAGGGCTTTGGAGTGGGCACCTCCCTTTTCTGGCTGACTACTCAGCCCTCACCACGAACTTCCACTGGGAGAAGTAAGAAAAGGTGATGGAGACCCAAGTAAACCAAGGCAGAACCTGGCAAGAGAGGCTGCTCCTGTGGAGAACCACCAAGCTCTTTGTGCCTAGGGAAAGATAATAGAAGAAAAAGTTAAGGCAGAAGAGAGAGAGGCAGATTTAGAGAAGCCATTTTTGTTGGCCTACCTGAGTATGTCCCCTGCTGACCAGGAAATCCAACACCTTGTAGCTGAAGTTCTCAATGCTGCTCAAAGAGTATAATTTTGCACAATATAATTTTGCAGAAATCCCTCAGGATTTACCTACTCCTGCTAGTAGCATTAATTAGTACAGAATAAGCCATAGAAAACTGTTCCAGGAGTAAAATGATCTGGCATTCCCATCAAAATGAGCATCAGCACTTGGCAATCCCAAATTCTGGGCCTTCACCAGTGTAACTCAGTCATTGCAGAGGTGATCTTAGTTGAAATAGTTATGACAGTAATAATGACAGATATTAAATGCTGGACTATCTTTCTTTGCCTTGGTAAAACAATTTCCTTTCTCCCAGTTGTGTGGGATTCTTTTGCTTTGTTTCCATGAGTTGTTTTGGTCTGCAGTTTCAGCACATCTAAATGCGTGCTGAATGTGTGCTGAGGTGAAGTAGAGCTTTCGCTCTATTCCTGCTTCCTTCTTTGCTGCTCTGAATTTAAATCATTAGGTCAGGCATTTTTGTGCACTCCTTGGTTAAATGTCTTTCAGTTTTGTTCAATCTTGCCCCAGTTTTGTGTATTCACCTGCATTCTGTTAGGGGCACTCAGCTCAGCAGAGTTCTTTTGACCAACATGTGAGAGAGATAAATGCGCTCTCACATCTTGTCGCAAAAACCTGAGTTATTGAAAAAAGAAGGGAGAGAGAATTGGCAGGGAATCTTCCCAATTGCATTCATCAAAATTCACTTTTTTTTTTTTTTCTTCTTCTCTTGTTCTAGCTTTCCAAAGAATAATTTTCTTTCAGGACAGATCAAAGTGCTAAATCAGACAGCAAATGTTCAATATACCTAAATCTCTGATCCAAATGTTCTCCCACATATCATGTCCATCACACAGATTGCACAGACCTGTGCTTTGATCTCAGCCTAATTTTGTTTGGCACTACAGCTTTTTGGAGGTCTTCTTGAGAGACAGCAGGTAAAACAGAGCTTGAGAGAGGCAGATTTTTTGCTGTTTGAATAGTGTCAGCACTCCAGGACTCCTGAAGCTGTCCACCCTTTGGTGTGTCTCAAACTGCCTGTCCCACTGACTCACTTCATGAACCTCTCACGGGGAAATTACTAATTCACCAGAATTCCTGGAGGCTGACAGAAAACTGGTCAATGCAGTGTGATTGTAGGTGGCTGAGAAATTCCATTCAATTCAACCCCATCTGACAGCAGTATCCATAGTTATCAATTGCACTGGGTTTCACTAATTTCAATCCCATTCTATTTCTTTTCCTAAACCAGGACCCTTGTGCCATGCTGTAGTTGTGGAAAAGGGTAGCATTTGACCCAGTGATGCTGTAGGCCAGTGACACAAAGTGAGAGCAGTGCCTACCCCCACCCATCCCCACTCTGTGAGTTATGTTTTTATCTCTGTGGCTCTTCAGCATGCACTTTCCTGGTAAAGCCACTTCATTAATGCCAGCCAGCAGGAAATGCTGAGTGTGCAACACTTCAGAAGAACTGTTTGCTTACTTGAGAAACAGAATGCAGATGTGGAAGCCTTGCCTTACCTTTAGAATAGTCAAGATGAAAGAACAGAGGATAGCATTTTCAAATGTGAGACTGCTGGTCTCAGGGGGGGCTTTACATGTTTTAAAGAGTTTTTCTGCTTAGCACTGCAAGGGTGAAGATCAGTTTCTTTAAAGATAGATAAGTTTTGCTATAGAAGAAAAGTATCCATAAATTAGGTGTCTGGATATTTTTGGAAGATATTTTCTATTACTTACAGGATTAAGGACTGGATTCCTCATATGTATCAAAAGCTCTCTGCACCCATCAGTGTTAACAAAGCTGAACTCCAAATGCCATTCAAAAATGTTCAAGCACTTATTAGTTTATCTCTCTTCTCACCCTCAGCTTACCCACAAGGACACACAGCACATAGCCAGATGTTGATTAAACACTTCTTCTCCACTGCACACTCTGAAACATCTGGTTTCCTCCTAGAGGCTGTGTGATGTCCAGTTCAATCTGGTCTGCCTTGTGACCAGCATTTCTTGGAGGTCAGAGTCAGTTCTTACATTTGCATTGTTGCAGGGCTACAGCCAGCCTGGGGCTGGGGCTCACCAAGCAGTCCAAATAGGTGGACAAACATCTCATCCTGACATTGCAGACGCCAGTGACACTTCCCAAGGTCACAGAAAGCCAGCCATGCAGGGGCTTAAAGCAGGTCATGTACTAACCAATGACAATTACATGACCTGTTGCCAAACAGACATCTCAGTCTCAGCTGAGGCATCCACAAGATACTCAGAGAGGCTCACAGAAATCATGTGAGCCACAATTCTAAGAATCTCTAAGAGAAGCAAGAGCTAAAGAAAGGGATTTCCTGAGCTAAAGAATTCTTTAAGGACAGCCATCTGCTAAACACTATTTTGCCTGGAGATAGATAAGAAAGCGACAAAGTTCTAAGCCTAAGTAATACAGTTTTGCTTGCATCTGAGTTGTCCTCAGGGGCATATCACGTATCAGTGACAGATCATGTCTTGACTGCTGGTAGATGTAGTGTGAATCTCATTCCTAGCTCTTTGGATGGAGCAGGATATCTGGGAGGTTCCTCTTGAAAGACTGTGAAGGGATGGAGATCACATTGATGATTTAGAGTAGATATGGATCCTGCAGTAGACAAAATATTGCTTTTTTCACCATTCTTCTGTAAAATGAATAGCTTGGCTAAAGGCTGAAGCCTGAGCATACTGTACAGGATTGACTGTACAGTCAGGAGATCTGACATCTGAAAACTGAAAGACCAGTCTGCAAACGGTGGAGAAAACCAAGCTGAATATATAGATAGGGTTTTAGTTTCTTCTGATAATACCATTGCACTACATGTAAACTTTGGAGCAGGATCAGAGATCTGTTTTTCTTCCAAATGAGAAAAGACCATGATCAGCTGGAATAGCTCAATATCAAACTTAAATTATAGCTTAGTTATATTTATTTATTTAAATGAAGTATTATCTCCACAGCACGATGGACTGAGTCCATTTCAGTTTAATCCTCAATATTTCACTCTTTAAAAAATTAATTTCCCAAGAATTTTCCACATACCTTTTACTTAGAATGAAACTCACTTTTCAATTCTAGAAGGAACTTAGTAATAGGAAACTTTTTATACTCTCTTCAAAAATTCCTTAGACACTGCCCATACTAGCAATCATACAATGAGAAGTATTTTGGCAGTTTCAGAAAGAGAACTGCTACATCTAGGACACTGAAAGTATTTCATCAGATCTTTGTCAGGAGCCATAAGCTGGGTTATCTGAAGCGTATCTAGAGGCTGGCCATGTGACCTCTAAAATGCAAGTGCTCACCAAGAACTGAAATTTGGGGATTGTCAGAAAATCATAGCTGTTGTGGATTGGGTGTGGAGGAGCACAGTTCCAATAGGTCAGTCATTGGATGGCACACCTACACTGAATAAAAAATGTTTAGAGACAAGAGAATGATGCTGTTAGAGGATAATACATGCATCTGGCCTAGTGTTTGAAGGTTGATCATACTTTGAAGATGAAGCTTGGTAAAAAACATAATAGAAAGACAGGAAAGCTTATTACTGTACTACATACAGTTGGTATTTTTACTGTAATGAAGATTTTCAAAAACATGTAATTTTAGTTAAACTTAGGGTGCTCTCTACATATTTTGATGCAAAACAGGTGACTAATCAATAAAGCCTGAACAAAACTGAATTATATGAGAAAATAAAACATGGCAGAAATCAAAAAGGCATATAATACTCTAAATGTACAATTTCACTGTATGTCTCTTTTTACTGTAGGAACCAGGGCACAAGGGCAGTACGAACATGTGGTCCTTTATTTGATCAGGGATAATAATCAACTAAGCCAAAAGGAAGGGAAGTAGATTTTCCTAGTTCAGCTGCTAATATAATCTTTTACATGTTCCCAGTTGTGTAACCATTGCTCCATGCAGCATTGTAACATGTCGCCATTGTTAAATGGAAAAAAAACTATGCAAAGAGCAGAGAATCCAAATGTAGAGAAATTATATTTGATGTCACTCTCATTATGCAATGGGCAAGATACTTTAGATCTCAGTCCTGCTTTTCTCCTGTTTTGCCTGCTTATGCCTTCATTGGCGTAAGGCCTCAGGTCCTTGTAAGAAGGGATTCTGCTGGGACTTGTAGTTGCCACAAATGTCTGGTGACCAGGGAAGCAGCATGGTTTGTGGTAGGATCTCCTGCTTTGCTGATCTTTCACCATCCCAGTAGTGTTGGTTACTTGAGGTTTAACCATTAGTAACGTTGCAGCATCTGTCTTGAGGCTACAGGTCCTACAGTCCCTTCACCAGAGATATCATTCTTGTCTTAGGCTGTGAAAGATGCATCTCATTTCCATCAAAGAAGTTTCAGCTAATGACTACTTAGACATGCATCAATCCTGCAGATCCTGCATACACAATTAGATGTGAAATCACTGTGAATACACATTGATTCTGCTTCATGTTGGCCTGAAACCCGACCATATCTTCAGATTTCATAATGCCAGCCCAGCCTCAGAAGTATGATTGATAATGTGATCTCCAGCGCTCCAAATTAGACTTGGTTGTTTCTTCTACATCTGACTTTATCCTAAATGGCTTATCTTCTTTCATTTCCAAATGTAAATTTGAAATCAGTTCTAAGTCTAGTCTTACGGCAGTGAAGACTCCCTTCCTCTCAGTGACCAAAAATCACTTATATACAAGATGCAGACAGGATGCTGACCTGACCAGTCATTTGGCATGTGGTATGATGGAGCCATACACAGGTTTACTTTTTGCAAGTTATTTCACTGTGCTTCACTACACATTTAAACTTTCTTGCTAATTTTGGAGCAATATTCCCATGGTCCTAATTACCTTCAGGGACAAAGAACTGCACCCCTCTTCCAGCACAAATTCTGCACAGCTAGGCATGGGCTCATGGCACACAAGGCAATTGGTTCTTCTCCAATATTGCTTCTTCTTGGTTGATATAATTTGTATTAAAATCACTTTTACTTTAGAAGTGGAAGAAAATTTGACTCGCTCACCCACCTCTGTTGCCTTTCCTAGCACTAGTTCAGAGCGATTGATATGGACAAATAGATCAAAAGGATTTAACTTTTCATGTTTCTTTCTCAGAAAAAGAAAGGCTTTGTTTTTTCCTTTAGGCAAGATTCATTTGACACTGTACTCAATAAGTACAATTTTTAACACAGATTTTCAGGCATGTATATATTAAAACCATGTATTAAAGTATCCACAGAAATGCAACTGAACTAATACAAAACCACCAAATAGCAACTCCATTAATTCTTCATATAATTTACTGTAATGCTTTTACAACACAAAAGATAAAAATCTTCCCATGGGCTATTCACAAAAGCTATGAGTTGTTTCATTTTATACAGACAAAACATACTGAATTCCTCAAACAATTTATTTAATTGAACTAATTGGTTATAAAATGGAAATTTCTCATTTGGTTTTGCTAGTTACAATTATGATGGGTTTGCTTTGTTCTGCAGCAATAGGAGAGAATTCTCTCAACTGGCCATTTGAATATTAGAATTTTTTTTTTGCTCTTGACAATGAGCTGCAATTTCCAATAGTGTGAAATTTCATGTTACTTTGTGTTTTGCAGCCTTCTGGAGAATCTGCACATTTAACGACATATGATCATATCTCAGATAATGTGAAGATACAGTAATTTATGGGAGGTGAAAAAGCCAAAAAAGCCCAACAAACCACAGTGCAAAATAGTTCACATCACAACAAGAAAATTTCTGGAAATGGTGTATATAAATCCCAAATCCCACATGAGAAATTAAGCACACAGAGTTCTTATGTAGAGCCTAATGGACTAAAACCCTGTCTGGTAGTGATTGCCTACTTTCTTTAAACTCTACATATTCTGCTCAGACACATTCAACAATCTGGAGGTTTTGACCTTATATTGATTATTTGTGCCATGTTATTTGTTAGCTGAAGGAGCCAAGGATTTCAGGATAGTGACATATCCCTCACCTTCATACTGCCCATCTTAACTCCTTGGAACAGAAGGTATCTCCTCTTACTATTGAGGTGACCTGCATGCATAGGAAGGGAACCTGACTTTTATAGGACTAATTTTAGGACAAAATACATCCTGAAGAGTCATGAAGAAAGAACTGTTTTGCAGTACTTACTTCATTTGCTACAAAGCTTTGTCCATTAAATATTGAAC
The DNA here is from genome assembly GCA_013400215.1 of Cisticola juncidis. Classification (NCBI taxonomy): domain Eukaryota; kingdom Metazoa; phylum Chordata; class Aves; order Passeriformes; family Cisticolidae; genus Cisticola; species Cisticola juncidis. The sequence goes on from VXBR01008118.1 coordinate 2,110,468, forward strand.
AATCTATGTTTCCATTACATCTCATTATGAATTTCTCTAGAAACTAAGCTTTCTTGTACCATTACGGTACTTTTGGTCACAGCACAAGTCTTCATCCTGAATTAGGAAGCAATTGAGCTGAAGTCTTCTACTTCTCAATTACTGAACTATGGTGTCTTTTTCTACATAAAGTGTTTCATATCCAGAAATATTAATGATCTAGTCCAGTCAATGCTTTTGATTGTTTTTCTGCAGTCAGACTTCTTATGATAGAGAGCTATTAAAGGAAGTTATACAGAATTAGAAAGAAAATCTTCATCAAGGTATCATCCATTGTCCTCCACCAAAAAATGCACTTTTCTTCAATTCCACAGTATTCAGAATATGTTTAATGGACTGAATAGGAGTAGATTTAAATTCAAACTTGAATTGGTGTTGGGACAATCTGATTATAAAACAACACCTGCTATTTCAGGAATGCATAAAAAGAAGTTTGTTTTGTAAGTGTGTTCTCATCTCTGTCTTCTCTAACACCACTAGTGTCTTCACCAGAAACATAAATAAATGTGTGTTTGTGCACAGATTATCACGGCACTTGTAAAACACTTTTTAAAATTAAAATAGCTATCTGAAGGGTTGCAATATTTTTAAATAATCTTTATTACTTTCGGTGTCGGTTTACACAGGTGACCTAAACCAATGAAGGTTGATGAACATATTTTTATGGATTTCCATCAGAAGAAACTTTGGGCTTATATCACACATAATTCTGAAATCCCATGACATTTAGTGGCATAGTTTCATTTCCTTTGGTTATCTGGCTACAGTAGCAGGCTACTGCAATTAGTTAGCTTATGATATTTGCATGTTTTGTTGGCTTTATTTTAAGAGGAAGAGAAATAAAATGTCCATAATATGTTTTATTTATTTCCTGAGGACTTTCACTTACACAAGTAGGCACTAAACATTTGATATTGACTTTCCAGAGCACAACAGTAAAAAACTTCAGAGTTTGGCTTAGTTTCATTTAAAACAGTAAAAATTGACCTTGTAAACATTTCCATAGGAGGTAGGATACATACATTTGACAATCTGTCAAATACGAGAAAGTAAACAGTTACTCTGTAGTCCTAATAAATAATAAGCAACACAGGCATTAAATAAACATTTTTTATATATAAAAAACAAGATATAAGTGAAAGCTAAAATAGCATTTTAAATAAATTAGGAATAGATGTAATAATTTCTTTACAACTCATTCTTGCGTGCAAGAATCACTGGCTCTTTCTGCTTACCCAGAATTTCTGACTGAAAAGCTGTAATGGTGAGAACAATCCTGAGAGATTCACAAGCAGGACCCAATCTAAATATAGCTATTTTGTGTGTGAGGAGGGCTGATAACATTGCTAAAATGGCTCCTTTAACACCTATATGTAATACTTCTATCTTCCACCAACTTGGAAGGGGATTATTATCATCATAGCCCTAATGTCTGGGGTTGGAAAGTAAGCACAGGGCACAGACATGTCTCTCCCAGTTAGGTTCCTCCAGCAGCTGCTCCCATGAAGACAGTGTTGATTGGTGGTAAAGATGGCACCATATCTCTGCTTGGTGGGGCATGGACCTCTAGATTTTCCTGGGAAGGGAACTGACCAGATGCTCCATACATACACTGTGAAGAAGATGTGGTTTGCAAGTTTGAAGCTGTGGGGAAAAAAGGTTACCATCATTGCAAGTTTTCAATTTATTGAATTTTACAGAAATCAGAATCCAGTTTCATTTGATGGAAACTCCTATCTACCAGGCACACCATCTGAAAGACAGAAATGTCTGATCTACTGTGCAAGATTAGAAGGTAAGCAGTAGGAAGATGTAATCTTGTGTCGAAATAAAGTGACATGTTTATATCTTGCATGCAATCCTTTTTGGAATGTGAGACCAAGCTCAGCTGCTATTTGTTCAAGGCATATACGAAAACAAACCCTTCAGGATTGAGTACTTCTGCCTAAAATTCACTGTCAGTGGGATCTTTGCCTAATACACACAGTTGTTGAAGCGGGGGACCAGAGCACAGGAAGTATATACTGAGACACCCCTGACCCAGGATTCATTTGATCTTTTTGACAGTGAGGATCCCCAAGAGACCCTAGAAAATCCCAGTCTATTATTAGTTTACTTAATAATTTAAAAATGCTTCCTAATACGTATTTTTTATGCAAGCCAGGCCAATTATTCCACTCCTCAGGGACAATGGATCATAGACCTCCTTATGGAGGCAGGTTTATTAAAGTTTTAAGGAAAACACATCTTATGATACATCCTAAGTACCGAGCTGTTTCATGTCTATGTTGTATTTCATCTATTGTGTATGTGAGCTACAATTTATTACTCAGCCTTTGTTAGGATGCTAAGAAGTTCACAGCTGGTCCTCAGTTGCTGGCAATACTTACGCAGTGGGGTCCGGCAGACAATTGAAGGTGAGGACTCTGTGTAATATGAGCCTGTTTGTTTTCTTCTGCTGTCATCCAAGATATTCAGTGGGTCATGTATATCACTGTAGGATGGCAGGGGCCGAGTGCTGCTGACACTGCTGATCACAGAAACATGTTGGTCCACCATTGTTCCAAGTCTGTGAGATTCTGAATAATTTATGCTGTTTCCATAATATCCTAATGGAAGATTGAAAAAAAAAACAAACATAAAGGTGAATGAAACTACTGGGTAGTGAATGAGCCTGTGATAACCTTGTAAAAACAGCACTTGTTACTGGATGAAGCCCTTCATAGTAAGATTATTTATGTACACACACAGCCTAGGAAAATAAGCAGCATATGTAAGGACTGATCCAAAAGAGAAGAGGTAACAAGGAAACAAAAAGATGGTAAGGGTTTTGTCATGCCTTCAGTACAGTAAATTGCTCTTTCCTTCTAAGTTCAGAATCAAACATAGCCTGCAATTGGTGGCCTTAAGGGACAACATGGGGAGTTCTATTGACAGTTCAGTGCTCCCTTCTAAATCTTACAGGAAAGCATACATGGGAAAAAATCTACGGGGTAATATGCAGGGTGCTCACTGCATAGACAAATACATATAAAAGTAACATTTCCACTATGTCTTTCTTCCAGAAGAGGGAGGTGTTTTGCTGACTATACCTCTGAAGCAGTAATTTTAGATTTGAAGTATGAGAGATGAGAGGGACAAAGTCCCAAACTATTGCTAATGCACATTTTTATACTTCTTTTCACCCTGGAATGACTGGAATGGTCCATTATGCTGATCCCAGAGGTAAGCTATCTTGTATCTGCTCTGTTTCATTGCAAATGTTTTGGGAGCTTTTCAAGAGATTGTTAAACCACAAGGCCATTCTGGTTTTGCTTCCTTTGTGCAAGATATGGTGATGGTACCAAAGGAAGATTAGCATAGGGTAGCAGATGCATTTGAGGTTAACTGAGGATTCAACAGAGGAAAATAAACTCTTAAGGAGCTTATTAAGCTGCTTTACAATCTCTGTGTATTATCAGAGAAGTGGAAAACAGGAATGTATAAATAAAAGCTGAAATACATCTGCTGCAGAGAAAAGGCATTTTACTCCAGCAATGAAAGAAAAACAAAAGGAAGAAGAAAATACATATTAATACCGTTGGAAGCATTAGCAGGATAAGCTGCTCCTGGACATGTAGATACTGAGTTGTTCAAGAAATTGAAACTCCCAGTATTCAGAAACTGCATGTTGTGTGTGTCCTGAGACATGCTGGAGGGACCATAGCTAGAAGGGGATCTGGCACTGTAGGGAGACACGGCACAACTGTTGCTGAAGTAGTCTCTGGAGAACTGCTGTTCACTCAGGGCATTGAATCGGCTGGGCTCTGCTCTGTGGTCATAAACTCCTGATGTGGAATGGGCCTGTGTCCTGAACATAGCCTGGTAACTGGAATTGTTTCCATAGTAGTTCTGATTAGTCTGCGACAAAGTCTGATAAAGCGGTTCTGAGTAGGAAGGGCACTGTGAATGTGTGGATAGCATGGGACCTGCACTGGGAGGTCTCACAGCCATTGGGCCCTGGTTGATAACACTTCCTCGGCTGACCATGGCTGGTGAAATGGGTGGAGTCATGAGGTGACCAGTGCTTTCAGACAGCTCCATTTGATCTGGAATAAATAAACATTAACCGTGAGTGGTGTCCATACCTCAGTACTGCTGTTGAGACACAAACCCTCTAATGAAGTGCAGATTACCATTTGAAACCTTTACAAAAGATATGCACTCACCCCCACCCATATAATCACAGCTTTTATTTCATGGCTTCAGGCTATAAAGCTTCCCTCTTTCGTTCTCCAGCTTCAAGGTCCCACAATCAGCGGGAATTTCCAACACTTACAGTCCTTATGTGCTCCAGGTTTACTGTTCATTCTCTCCTCACAAGACCCTCACCAAGTCAAGAGTTCTAAGATAGCTTTACCAAGAGGAACTATTTATTACTGGTGGGGTAATTAGCCTTGCTGACTTCTGTAAATCACCAAGGAAGGTGAGCTCATGGAGTGTTATTTACCAGAGGTCTTCATAAACGGATGTGGTCATCACTCCTCCTACACCTATGTGCTACCACGAACTGAAAGACTAACAGGGACATTAGGGAAGGAGAAGCTGGAAGAGCTGATACACACCTGTCAGCTGCATACTGTCCCCATCTCCTGTGGTGAAGGCATTGAGATCAGAAGGTGCACTGCTGGGGTGGCCAGCTGACAAGTAGGTTTGCTCTCCTAGGCACTCGTTTTTGACTGAAGTGTCACTGGGCAGAGGAGCGGCTTTGTTGCGATTTGCTAGGAAGCAAGAGCTTGGTGATGCAGTGAAGGTGGCTTTGCTTGCATCTGGAAGGGTAAATGAAAACTCTTGTTGGCTGCTACATATTCTCACTGCACATAAATTCTTTTGGTATCATTTTCCCTGACCACAGATCTACATCAGCTCCTTACTGAAGCCATCATAGTGAAAGGATGAATCAGATTCATTCCCTTGAAATAAATGTCAACAATGAAGTCAAGTAAAGTGCATTGGGAGCAAATCAGGATTGACATTTCATCCTAAAGAATTAACAATGGCAACTTTAGAATGCTTGAACTCTTTTTTCATATTGATATCTAGAGAAAAGCATTTATTATATATGTATGTTATAGGAGTTCTTCAGCTTTTTGCAGACTATTGATGAAGTCAGTTTTGCTGTTCTTCAGAGAAAACCATGATTTTACCTCATGGTTTCAAGTACCTCACCTAATCACACAAGGATAAAGCAACTGGCACACCGGCCAAGTTTTTGTCCTGGAGGCTGAATTGAAAGAAGTGCGCAGCATCTACTGTCAGACAAATTCTATGCACATTTCTTGCAGCAAAGTGCAGATTTAGAGTAACAACAACCAAAAAGTTAAGGATTGACTGCCAGTGCCAATGCTAATAAAAATAATTCTGCAAATTTCTGAAATTTCACTGGATTTTTAAGGATTAACTTGGGCCAGAACTTGATCTTAATCAATCTTCATTCTTTTTATAGTAAAGGACCTGGAACATATAATTTCAAACTGTCTAACTTTGAAGAAGCCTGGTAGATGGGAAATGTTAAGGACAGTGTTTTCAAATAATTTCATTTCTCTTCCATATAGTAATACTTCAGCCACATGGTAAATACAGTTCCAAACCTGTGTTCCAACATTGAAGGAATATTTGCACTTTGGTAACATTTAATAGATTCCTACTTCAAATTGTAATTACATATTTAAGCTTTGGAGAGAAACTGGATTAGGAACTCCTGCCCTTTCTGCTACTTATACCTCTTCTCACTCTTCAGTTCATGTCCCTTCAGATGTACCTACAAGTCTTTGCTGTGTCCAAGATAACTTCAGTGATCCTTAGTACTGACATTCCAACAAAATGTTATGAAGTGAACTGCGTCAAGAAGGTGGGAATGAATTGCTGAGTGAATGGACACAAACTTTTCATGTGAATTTGACAATGTTGCACATAACCACACCTTCAGGAGAACACAGTAAACTTGTTTCTGCTTAACCAAATACATCAATTTCGAAACATACTGGAGTACATGCAAAAGAACCAAGTTCCAGTTACCTAAATTCTTCATATATTTGTCCAGTAGATTCTGGAGTTCTTGTTCTTTGTCATTGTTGAACTGTGTCTCCATGGCAAGCAGGATGTACTCATCTAGTAACATGCGGATCAAATGAAAAGAACCTTTTGGAGGAGAAAGAGAGAGAGTAGCTGAGTTATCTCTGTGACCATCTCTCACCACTCCACAAGAAGCCAGTGAAACAAACAAATAATTGTGGACTTTAAATGACCTGGCAAGACCAACAAGGAATAGTGCCTAACTTCTAGCTCTAATCTCTCTTTGCACTGGCCCACCTAGCTCAATTGTTTACTGTCCTGTAGGCTATTTGACCACTAATTACATCAAAGAAAAATACTGATGAAAGTGAGACATGCTTTATACCTGAAGAGAGCACACAGTGGAACTAGATAAGGCTGAAGTCTGCTAGAATGCCTCTGCTCTATTTCTGTTTGCCTTGTGCTAAATAACCGGACAATAACTGGTAAAGTCTTTGACCTTATTTCAAGGATATATCACATTGAAAAATGTATGTGTCCCTACAGTCAATTCAAATACCCTCTGAATTTTAAATAACAATGTACCTATGGCTAAACATATGAAATTACATACTAGTTTGTTTCACATGTTCTGCCATCTTCTCTCTTATATAAGGTTCTTTCTGAGAGATCCCAAAAATGCAAACATTCCTAAAGATGCATGGTGTGAATCTTAATTTTTGAAAGCCACAAACACTGTTAAATTGATCATCTACTCATTCCAGAATTAAGTGTGTGCTGACTGCCAAATTCCTTTTATTAAAACATACCATGCACAAGAACTTATATGCAACAGTATTTTTTTACCAAACTGATCCACAGGTAAAATCAATAATATAAATCATTTGTCTCTTGTACTGAGATATGCAGTCATTGCCATATTAAAACAAACAAAGCTTTTATTACTTAAATGTCAAAGCATTATCAAAGCAGCATTTCAAAAGAGAAATACCTTTTAAAAACAAACCTATGACACAGGTCACCAGCAAAATATTGCTAGCATTTACTGTGAAATATTAGCTTGAAAAATACACCACACAGTATTTGTGGCTTTGATCAAAGGATTTTTAGATTAGGATGGGTTCCTCAGAACAGGAAATGGTGGAAAGCTGGTAAATGCTTAACATATATGTACAAAATATGAGTGTTTTTATAAAGCTCAGGTACCAAAACTTGATGCGTTGTTTAGTGTTAGGTTATGCATCACTCGAGCACCAAAAAAACTCCATTTCAGAAGGAAGTCCTGAGCTCTCTTCTTTAAAGACCTCCCATTCTGCTTGCTTGCCTGAAAGAGAACCATAAAATACTGTTAAGTATGCTCACTTGCTTTCTGCCAACAGGACAGAAGAACTGAATATCCTTGAGAGTTCAAGGAGTCCTTGACTCAGGCTGATGTGGCAGAGTGAATCAAACTGCCTGATTCAAACTATCTCCCTGCTGTGTGACCTAACTTGGTGAAACAGATCAGCCTTCCCTCTTTCCAGTACAATCACAGAATGATGTCTGTCAATGTTGGATGAAGCAAACTGCTTACTGCTTGGGCCCTGATGGAACATAAATTACTCCATATTCTAGTATTAAAGGCGCCAAGTTGTTCTATAACTATCCAGGTGAGGAGGAAAGGAAGGCAGGAAGGCAGGAAGGAAGACAGGCAGGAAGGGAGGCAGGGAAGGGAGAGAAGGGAGGGAAGGGAGGGAAGGGAGGGAAGGGAGGGNGTAGGTCCCACCCTCTGGCACTGTTATTCTGCAAAAACAGGGAATAGAAATTAGTCTTTGTACTTCAATTTAATCTGTATAATACTGGTCAGAATTTGTCTTAAAGACACATGTATGTTACTATCATGATGATCAAAGTGATGCTTTCAACACTGCTCATTTCATATAGTCACTTTGCTCTGGCAATGATTTGTTCATGTGGTACATATGTCCTGTTACTTTCTCAAACTGCAAGCAGAAAGAAGCTGTTGTGCGAGTTTGACAGTAGCCACATTTTAACGTGAACAGAAGGCAGGCAGCAGTGGAAGGAGTACATGTTCTGTAAATGATTAGTTTCTCCTCAAGTTGACCTAGCTTCGTATCAAAACTTGTTAGTAGTTCTTCCCTTAAGTATAGGAAAACAATGCAAGGAACCATACCTGTTAGGTTTAACAATATGGTATCACACAGTAGATGCTGAATGGAAAACTGCTTTGCCTTTTCTATCAGACTCGCTTATCAGGAATTGTATTCCGAAATTGTGGAATGAAATTTAGACCATAATCACTCTAGTCTAAAATAAATTGAGATTATTTAGCTTCAATGGGATTTTTTTTTTGCCTAGGAAGATTTCTGTGTATGTGAGAACTTGCTTTGGCTCTGCTGCCTTCAGTCATCCAAAGCTCCTCACTGTGATGCTCACATGTCAGCAACTGTTAGGAAACTCAGAGTGCTTTAAAAAGAAAGAAATTATCACTGCCTCCATTGAAATTTGTGAAAGCAGGTGAAGAAGGGAAAAAGGGCAAGCCTGTGGTTTTCCTGTAAGTGGCAGTCTCTCTTCTGACATCCAGTTGATGCTAATTGTATTCTCTCATCCTTCTACATCCATTTACATCAAAACTCTACCTAAAATGATGAATAAGAGACTGCATTTTCAGATGAAAAAAGAAATCTGATGAGAAGACCAGTGTTCAGCTATTAGCCAACGATATGTAACATCTTACTCTACTAGTTTACAGTAATTAGAGTCACAAATTAGATAAATATCTTTTACTTAGCTATAAGTCAAAATCCCTTCTTTTGTTCTGAGCTGTAGTTTATTAATCCCTACATAAGTACATGCATATAAAATACTTATGATGAAAATGCATCTTGGTAATTGGAGGTGGGCAGGGGAATCCCATCAAAACCATCAACTACTGGGTTAAGCACCTTACAAAGCTACAAAACTGTACCTTCCATCCTGAAATGTAGAAATCCTTCAGGAGACTAGCTACTTCTGAATCCAACTGCTGCAGTAGCTTACACCACACACATTACCACCCAAATACCACAGAAAAGAGAATTGCTTCTCTAAGAAACAACCTTTGTTCATCTTACTTGGACCAATTCCCCCTGACTCTGCAGGCACACAGAAGGTGGGAGGGTTTTTGTCATGTACAGTTTGTGAAAGTGCTGACTTTAGTCTTTTAACTACAATACGTAGTTTGTCACATGCATAAGACCGCTCAGCATGATTAATCTGAACTAATATCATCGGCATCTTTGGCACCAAATGACAAACTTCACTGTCACAGGAGAGAGATAGGAGCAGAGATGAAAAATCCTTCTGGAAAAGCAGTGGGACTGCATAAAGAGTAAGCAGAGTAGGATTTGGTCTGGAGTCAGGCAGAACATTTAAAAGGTACCTTGATAACCCTTTGCTCAACCACAGTATCCAACCATTCAATAAATGATTCCACAGTGGCATTCTTCTTTAGAAGGTCCTTCAGTTCTTGGAACACTGTAATAGAGTCATCTACCATGTAAAAAGGAGAACATATCATTGCACTCTACTCTGAACATGAGAAAAAGCCACTCACCAGCCATATGACAATATTGTAGCATGGAAAGGAAAATCAAAGAATTAGAGCAGTAAAGAAATAATTAACTCTAGCAAAGGAAGCACACACACATCCATCACACACACGTATTTTAATTACTTAAGCATTAGAATATACAGGTTGTAAGACAACAAAGTTTTATATGAAAATAAAAGCAAAGGAAAAATACTTTATTTTCCATTCCTTTGTAGAATGAATACTGAAAACCTTTCCAATACTACATTTACTAGTAAAGCTTTCTGTGTAAAATGGCAGATTTGCAGTGTATTATGTTTCCTTCATATTTTACAAGTTTCTTACAATAGGATATAAAGTTAATTCCTCAATTCTGATTTTGAAAATAGGGCCTGAACTACCAGTTCTCCTCTTCTTTTCTTTATTAACCAGTGTGAAAGAAGAGAAAAAAGAAAATAAAAAATAACTACACAAAAAAGTAGGAAAGGGGCAAACTCAAATGAAAATGTGAATAGGACTGTGAATCCTATTGTGAACTAAAGAGAACAAACTTTCATAATCAAAGTAATAATATTTACAGGACAACACATTGCTATTCCTTTCAGCTCTTGAAACTCTGATCAACATGACTTCTGTGACAAGGTTATTTTTTAATAGAGAAAATGGTTATATCTATTTTTCAACAATGCATATGAAAATGAACTACCTCAAAATTTATACTTGACTCTATTCTGTGTATGAAAATAACTGCTACAGTAAATAGAAAATTACATACATTTTTAAAGCTCAGCTTTCAGAAGAAAGTATAATTAATTTTACAAAAAAGTAAACTAATTCATGTATCTATTACATTAAGCCATAATTAAATGGAATTTTGGACAAATCTTTCAAGAATTGATCTATGCAATATCCCCATATCATAAGGACTGAGTTTCAAAAGAGCTTTGCAACTGACATGTAAATGAATTTTTTGGTAACCATTTAGAGTCATCTAGGGAGGATGACTTTCCAGCACAAGCTTCTGTTCTTGTAGGACATGCTAGGGCAGCCAATGTTTTTTTTAACCTACTGAAGTTTATGGTGAAGTAGTTTAGAGAATGTAGTGTCTATGAGTGCCCTGTCTCAGTCAGTCCAAGTGGACTGGTGTGGCATGGAATGAAAGAATGAATTACTTTTAATGGTACAAATATATCACCATGGACTTACATTCACTGTAGACTTCCCCATCAGAGTCTGTGCTCCCTGAAACTGCAAGGAGGGCCTGAGAACCAATACTATTCAAATCAACTTTTTCAATATCTGACACCATGGAATTCACCACATGCTGATCAAAAAGAGCTGGCCGAGCAATCTGCAAGAGAAAGCACGATAAAATGCTGGGACCTTGTGGTTTTGCCCCAGCTAAGCACCACACAGCCACTCACTCACTCCCTACCCTGACAAGGGATGGGAGAGAAAATTAAAAGTAGGTTAAGAAAAGTTGATTAGGTTAAAAACAGTTAATTACCTTTTGAAAAGAAATAATAAAAATAAAATCCACAACAACAATAATTTAAAAGTTTAAAAGAAACACCAAAAAACAACAGAGAAAAATACAGTCCAACAAAGACCAGTGATGCAAATGAAAGCCATTGCTCACCAACAACTGACCAATGCCCAGCCAGGTCCCTGGGCAGTGGTCCCCTGACAAACTTCTCCCCAGTTTTACTGCTGATCTGTGATATGGAATATTTCTGTGATCAGCTGGGGCCAGCTGTCCCAGCCATGTCCCCTGCCAAATTTTTGTGCATCTCCAACTTACTTGCTGGCAGGTAAGAAGCAGAAAAGACCTTGGCTGTGTGTAAACACTGCTCAGTAGTTACTAAAATAGCCCTGAACTATCAGTAGTTTCCAGCAGAAATCCAAAATATAGACCCATACTGTGATGAACAAAATTAACTCTATCCCAGCCAAAACCAATACAGGCCCACACCTTGGGATGACCCAAAAAATTGCTCAGAGAAGAATCTTATTATGGCTTGGGTTATCACAGAACAGATGAGATAATCTCCCTTTCATTAGACTCCTGATGCTCTTCTAATGTGCCTTCCTATCAGATTATCTTCACAAGATCGCCCATATGCTGCTTTTGTATTTATGTAAGAGAAAACCAAGTCAAGATGAATCTGTGATGTGTCTACAGTTATTAATAAGGAATACCACCTCAAATCCCAAGATGCTAGCATGGGAGGAAGTTCCTCAAAAGGCATTGTATCCTTTTGAATAATCTACAAAACCACCACATGGAGGTGACTCCTAATTGCAGATACCTGTATCCTGACAACACAGCCTTGGATTCTCCAACTACTAGTCACTCCTATTTTTGATTTTCACTCAAATGTCAAATAGAAATGGAACAGCATGGGCAAGCCAGTGAATCTTTGCTAGGCAAGAAGGATCATCTGGTATTTTCCAATTTGGTACTAAACAAAATACACACAAATTCCACTTGATCATTTCATCAAAAAAAGTTCCTGTGGTGGCAGTTCATTATAAGCATGGTCTTTGCACTTTTTCTAGTACAAAAGTTTGAAGTTCTGGTCAGATCTATTTATGGTCACTTTCAAATTTCATGGTTAAAACAAGATTTAAGCTTTTCACGGCTGAAGGTCAACCTTGAAAAAATAATACATTATATCTCTTAGCCAGAAAGGTACACTGAATACAACTGACACGTTTTTGAATGTATAATCTTATCCTGTTTACCTGTGCTAGGTGTAGAAATGATGTCTGTCGTTTCAGGGAGGAAACAAATCTTCGTGCAATAGGCAATTTCTTATCTATCAGGCTTTCCGGTAGATTTTCCAAAGAGGAAGCAACCCACTGTTCCCAGTTTTTTGCAAAATTTCTTATATCTGCCAGTAAACTATAAGAGAAACAAAAAGTGATTTAGAGAATCACCAATAAAAATTGTTTGGCATTCTTTAAATAATTTGGTTTCAATCTATGGCTAACAGACTTCTGAACATATCTGGAAATTCCTCCTCAGGTGTTACCAAAAGATACAGGAAATGACCAGTCATTCATCTATATATTGACTACATACAGACACATACCTCCTCTGGGGAAAATTAGTGTCTGGAACACCAAAATGGTATTTAATATTTTTAGGCTGTTCTATAGCAGCCCTCAGAACTCACACTGTTTTGCCATACATACTCTACTGTTCTAAAAATGAGCATAAATATTGTGACGAAATTTCTCTAGAATATAGAATTACTGGTATTTATCTGGAATATGCCTAAAAATCAGAATATACCATGATTATTTTCAAATACCTACCTTTCTGGCATTTCTTGCATTGTTGCAGGGATGAGTACATCTGTAAGAACCTTCAAAAAGTTAACAGAAAATGACATCATGCTTCCACTGGCCATTTATTCATTCATTCATGTCTGTCTTGTCTACTTAGATTGCAAAGTGATAAGTATAGAAAATTTACAGAGAATAAAGCCATTCAGCTTAGTGTCCAGATATTTATATGCCTGGATTTTTCCAATCACTATTAGACAGGAACATTTGAGATATTTATATTCTTAGATAGCACCCATTGTATATCTTATTTTATATCTTCATAGCAGTAAAATGAGGATAAAACCAAACAAGACATGCTATCCCCCATGTCTCAGAGTAGGGAAATCAGTAGGAATTAGATGCATAAACATTTTGTCTTTTCTAGCATCTCTAAGTCTCTGTAAAGCAGATACTCAAGCATCTCCCAAATCCTTGAATGCTGTTGACTCTTCTTTCTACCAAATTGGACATGGCATTGCAGGCATTTAGAGTTTAGCCATAGAGTTCCCTGTAGCTAAGTGTGATGTGGAACAGTTTGAGCAAAACACTGTGCCATCTGGCATGGCCCCTAGGGAATATTACTGTGGAGGGCAAAGTTGTTAGAGAATATTCCAGAAACTTCCTTTCTCTGTTAATGTAAATAGTTTGGTAACAATCCAATGCAATTCCTTCTTCCTTATGTCAGATGAGACATCAAGAATATCTAACATGATTATAGATAAGAAATAGTGAGAGACAAAGAAAAGGCACAATAGCAAATTTATGAACTTTTACAAAATTTGATCTTATTCAATTTATCATTAAATGTTTCTCTAGTATTTCTACTTCTGTCACATTAAATCTATTATAAATAAAGTAAATACTGAATCTATTGAGACAACACATTTAGAACAGGAAAAATCTCATAAACCCAAGGTACATTATAATCTCTACAAGTAAATGACCCACCTCCTGGGTAATAATTATGATTCTTGATGCTAATTACCTTTGCTTTACTATGCTAACTTAAACACTTCTTACTTTATAGCTTTATATGCTTCTGAGAAATACATAGTTACATCTTTTCTGGATTTCCCCCCATATTTTTGTACAGTAAAGAAAGACAGATTACAAAAAGGCATCAGAGCTTAAAAGCTTCAAGTCTTTTGCTTTGACTGTTTGGTGTTTACTATTAACCCAGTAGTATTTCTTCTCATCAATATGTGATGTGAAATTTGTTAGAGAGACACTTATTTGAGAATCCTTTTCTATTTCTATGGCACATCCTATCAGAGCAACTTAAAGTACTTTGTATTACTAAATAATCATCTGATCTGACTTTCCAAATGAAAAACTCAGGAACCTTTTGTGGTGTTATTTTATTTCCCCAGCGCTCTGTAATGCTCCTGACCTTGCAACATTCCTAAGGGTCACTTAGTTTCAACTATTTATGTGGTCATGCCATGAGTTAGATCAAAGAACCCATATAGTACAAAAGCTCAGCAAAACAAGTATTCCTCAATTTTTTTTTTTTTAAATCCAGACCAGTTTAGAGTGTAGCACTTTTGCAGGTACATATACATGGCACGGGAACAGAAATGAAAGGTAGCTGTTAGGAGGGGCAAGAATGTCTTAACCCAGCATTGCTCCAGCTTGGTAACAAGAAACCATGGCCTGAGATAACCTGTGAGCAGCAGACTGGCAGGTGGAATCACCTTACCAACGTGCCACAGACTCTCTTTTCTGGTAGAAATTGCAATAATCTTTTCAGTGAAAACAAGGCTTCAGTTTTCATCCAGGATTACCTCAGTCAGCGAGCACATGAGCATTTCTTTTAGCTACATTAAAGCAAGTAGGTCAGGGTTTCCTGTTAGTGTGCTGCCCATGGTCACACATCAGGTGATCAGCTGAGTTGAGACTGGAGTCCAGATCTTCTAAATTGCCCAGTTTGTTTCTTGATTTCAATTCTTTCCTTGCTGATTTACAGCAGAAAGCAGTCATAGCATCCTGTCATTCTTTTCACAGATGCAGAAGCTGTACTGTGGGTGAGATTATTCATATAGCTAAATGCTTAACTTACCTTATACAGTATTGAGTCACAGACACAGAAAATGTCAATGATGATGGGATTTTCAAGCAGGGGAAGAAGATGGTCAGGCATTCCTTGCCAAAAATGTAATAGGAAATGCTGGATCTAAAAGAATAGGAACCAGATTCACAGACATAAATCATGTCTTCTTGCCTTCCCAGGCATATGTACCAAGTGTGTGTGTTCAAACAACCTTACCTCTTCAAAGTTCCCATTAATTGCATTGTCAAGGACACACTGACAGTGTGTTTTGTACATCATGATAAGAGTATCTACCTGTTTTGGAAGAAAGAAATATTAAACAAACTTTTCCCTTTACTGCTATGGTGATCTAAGTTTCTTGCTTTGTGTAGCTAGTATTTAAACACATAATATAATCTGTGTTGCAATGTGTATTTACAAATAGGCAGCCTGTATATCCAGAAGTGATGAGGACATCACACATCTCTAGTTTTATCAACAGCTTTATGTCATTATTATTCAAGCATTATTTAAGTCATTATTTAAGTCAAGCACTGATGGTGTGGTCATACATGTAGCATCTGAACCTATATAAACTGCGAAAATGTGGATAATAAAGTAAGGCAATAGCTAGATTACTCAGTCAGATGGTAAAGTAAATTCACCTTTCTGAAGCTAAGATTAATCCCAAAGAGCCCTGCAAGTTAATCATTAGGCTACTATAGGCGTCTATGAGTGTTCTGAAACATCATCTAGTTGGACAAATGAGAAAATAGCTGCCAGTCATTTGGTCAAAGTTTAATCAATGCCTCACATGAACTGAACTTTTAAAAGCAAACTCCCTTTCATCTCATCAGGCTACTTTAACTGAATGGAGTGTTCCCTTATTAAAAAAAATAAAAAAGAGAAAGAAAGTAGTTTTAAAAAATTGTAGCAAATTATAAGACAAGAAATATGTGAAGTATTCTAAGGAAGGAAAAGTGCAAACCATTCTTATGGTCCTGAATCACAGAAGGTTTGTCACAGCTTATAAACTTCTCCAGCAAACCACTATCAGATTTCGAATGAACCTGGTGCCGTCTTATTGCAATAGGTTGAGGATGAGGATTTATTTGAAAACAGACCTTTCTGACTTTCAGAGCTGCTTCTCTAACTATATCTCTCTGAAAAGCAATAGCAAGTGTGAAACTCAAGAAGATTTTAAAGAATTGTTCTTGCAAGGAGTTGATGGAAGTATAAAGGTTAGGTAAGTTCTTTCCAGAAACACTAAATGCGGGAATTACCCATCTATTTTAGTGCAGACTGCTGTATTTATGGACTCTCCAGACATCTGAGTTGCTAGCAGCTCTTTAAGACTTTAATGAAGGAGTCAAACTTCATGTATATGCTGGCTGCAACAGAGTACCTAAATATCTTCATCTCAATAACATTTGGTCAGATAAGATGAAGGAGGGAAAAGGCAATATGAAAAGAAAATAGGAAATAAGAGAACAAGAAAAAAGGAAAGAGCAGCAAGGAAAGAGAATGCAGGAGACACAGAAATTCATCTTTTCCACAGTCTCCTCATAACTCAGTAAGTCTGTCCCCAGACAGACAAGCACAATGGTGCTGAACCAAAAGTGAAGAGAGAATGAACTGGAAGTTTTTCTCCATTGTTGGAGCAGTAAAATCAGTTTGTTTATACTGCTGTGTTGGGTCTTCAAGGAACTTCAAATATTTGTCAGATTTAAATTTAGTGAGCATGCTGTCTGTATGAGAGATGTCACTTCACTGATGCAGACTTAGCAGCAGGTGGTGCACACTGCTGAGCATACCAGTTCTTGGGCTTTCTTTAGGAATGGTAATATTTCCAGCTAAGATGGCTCCTTTTGTTTAGTTTCTCCCTGTAGGAATCTTAGGCTTCACTACTTTCTCAGAACAAGCTTAGGAGGAGGCGTTTGCAAAACAAAAGGTTTGAAAGCAACATGTCTCGAACAAGTCACCATTATGACCTACACTGAAGACTAAACAGAAAAGTTCAAAATGTCTGTCAAAGGATTTTTAGCACAATGAAAAGCTTGTAATGTGACAAGAAACAACACAAGCAAAGAGTCAAAGACATAAAACAGGAGAGATATTGCCAACTAAAGAGTTATCCTTAGAATAAATAACATCAAGTATTGATTTTAGGAATTATTTAAGTAATTTAAAATAAACCCAAACATGTTCAGATTTTCAGTCACTTTTCAAATAATTAATGAGAGTAAAATAATCTATTTGTTGTGAATTATTTGTTCTGTTCTAATCAGAACAAATTTTACCTTAAATCCAAAGGCATTTGTAAAGAATACAACTCTCAGTTATTTGTTTGTTTTGCTCTCCCCGTCTTACATAC
This sequence comes from Cisticola juncidis, assembly GCA_013400215.1. Classification (NCBI taxonomy): domain Eukaryota; kingdom Metazoa; phylum Chordata; class Aves; order Passeriformes; family Cisticolidae; genus Cisticola; species Cisticola juncidis. The sequence continues at coordinate 2,127,868 of VXBR01008118.1, forward strand.
CATCAGTTTGTAAAATACTGGGTCAGTTAATAGGTAAATAATTCAACCACCTTTCCATTGGAAAGCCGGTTAATCGGTGTTAGTAAAGGTTTGCCCCCTCTATAAATCAGTCACCTCTGTTTGATTATGGATATTTCTGTCTCTTTCATGTCAATACCTCAAAGGCTAAGATATGAAAAAACATTCTGAGGCAAATTTTTGATCTCTAAGACAGAAGAGAAGGAGCTCACTTTTTACCTTATCTTTAGAAATGCATCCTTGAAGCAAAAGGTGTTGAGCACTTGGAAACTCTGGGAGGAGTGTTCCAGTTTTAGAACTCAGAGAATATTTACGAGTAAAACCACCCTGAAATGGAAGGGAACAAACAGGAATATTGAAACAGCTAATACTGTTACATGTGAAATCAAAAACTCATGCTAAACTTGTGTTTTATTTCATTAATCTCTCAAGGTTCTGCAAGTCTTACATTCAGATAATTCTTCAAAAATATTGATGTTGATCCAGATCTGGACCCCGATTCATGAAGGTTATTAAATATGTGTCTATATCTGAACTTCACTGAACACTCTTAAAGTCTCAAATGCTATGATTAAGGTGAAACCCTCATCCTCAAGAGAAGAAATACAAAGTGTTATGGTTCTGCCCTTACTGGCTGAACTGTACTTATTCTCATAGGATTGCATTCAAATCTAAAGAATACTATTTCTCTGAAACTTTTCATTCTGTTTTAGCCTAACCAGTCGTTATGTCAAGTAAGCGTGAAGAGCCACAAGCTGGCCTTCTGCATATTCCTGTGGAAAATCTTATTACTTCTGTGCAGATTCCCCTGTACTAATGCATGACATTTATGATTTTGTATAATGCGTTTAAATGGAACTGGAAGTAATCTTTCCCTATCCCTCTGCCTACAGGTAGATTTCACTGAAGTGGGAATGGTAGGTATATAACACAACATACAGTGCAAAACTGTTCAAATTAGACTATTTTTCTGTAAATATTGACTCATTAATTGGAGGCCAGTTTCAAGTGAAATTCTCTCAAATACTGAACTCAGAAAACCATAGTTGTAACTGACTTGTTCATGGTCCTATTTTATAGGGTGATATGTCTGACAAAACAGGCAGCAAAAAACCAAAAGCATACATCATATAAACTAATTTTACCTGTGCTATCTACTATTCAAATACATATAAAGTTCTAAGTAAAAGAAATTGTATAAATTTAGAAACATTAGCACTTTTTCATGTCAATACTTTTGTAGTGTTATAATTGCCTATCCGTATAAAGAGGGTATTTTTTTAACAGGAGTAATCCTAATGATTTTATTATGCAATTACCCATGAAATATATTAAAAGCTCTGATTAAAAGGGATTTGTTCATTTAAAAAAGGCAGAGATGGTGGTGGGAGGTTTAAGAAGATAATCTGCAATGTTTTTTACCTTGCTAATGGACTTCTTATATGACTGTGCCTCAGTTCTAGGCTTAATATTTTAACCTGCTGCCACTTGCCCTTTCAATTTAATGCCATCTGTTTCTAATGGCCATTTAACATTAAGATAATGACAGTAATATTATCTGCCTAATTAACCATGCAGACTCTAATGGTGCACTAACTGGTTTAGATAAAAGAATTTGCTGATATCTCCCCCTACAGAGAGAATACTAGAAAATGTGATAAAACATACCAGAAGTAAACAGTGTCCCTGGCACTCAATAAGTGTTCATTCAAACGCCATTTACTCAGTATATTTAGACAATCGGTGTTTTAACTTCTTTTCAATGTCTTTATGTTCCTACACAGAATTACACCTTATGCAATCGTTGTAAATCTTTTTGGAATACCTAACTGCTTTTTGGAATACCTAATTTCAAGCAAATGAGAAAGGATGTATCTATCACCTGTTCACAGTAATGAAAATATGATGCCAGAATTTCAATACACTGAGATTATTGTAATTCAGTTTTGACCATGAAAGACTGTTTTTCTCTTAAGACCTGTCTGAATAATTTCAGACAATACTGAGCCAGACAATCAAGAACTCACAGTGATGTGCCCTTTCTTATTTATTTCCACTGACTTATCTGTGAACATTTTTTCTGGGAGGACAAAGGAACTTTGAGTCAGAAACAAAACAGATTTGCAGGGTTGTCAGTTCCGTGTCAGATTGGGAATGCCACATCAGAGATGGAAGAAAATATGCATCCAGTTATGCCAAAGGAACCAGTTATATTTCATCCCAAAACTCTGAACGAATGGATGCTTCAGTAGTGCTCATGAATATGCTGGGGATAGCCCATGGCATTGCACTATCTTTTTTTGATAAGATAGCCTATTATCTGAACAGGGAAAATGCAACAGATCTAATCTATCTGAACCTCACTAAAATACTTGACATGGTGTCACCATGGGAAATGATCAGTTATGCTGGTGAGAGTGGGGATTAGTAAAAGAATGTAAAAATATTTAAGAAACTGACTCTAGCTGAAATGCTAACAAGTTGTGTTGACAAGGAAACTACTGGGTTGAAAAGGGATTGAAGTGAAAATTCCCGAAGATCTGACCGAACATTTCGTACATTGAATTGGTTGACATGAGCTAATGAAACCATCAACAGAGGAAGACCAAGAGGTCATGTAGAAGGACATGGATGGCTTTGAGATAATGGTAATAAGGGGGATGAAAATCAATAAAGCAAAACTACACCCTCAGTGACCAATAAAAATGTCTGCTATCAGCTAGGAGTTGCTTATCTGGAAATGAAAAAGAGGAAAGGCTTGCTGTGTATCAGTTGATCACAGAAGGTATATTTAGTCAAGTAAATTAAATGGTGTCAGGAAACATTCCCAGGCAATACTAGAATAGTATTACTCAGAATGGCATCTGGCATTCTTTTGGCCCATGGCAATAAGCAGTATCCCAAACACCTCCAGTCATATTTCAACACATTGCACATTAGAGATGTTGCTTCATGCAATGTGGTAGAGATATCCCTATATCTTTTTGCAGGTTCAGGAGTTTAATAATATGGATGCAGGATAATCCATGCCAGTTGAAACTCTACCAAATAAAAATACTGTGAATAACCCTTAACTTTTAATGTACAATAATCCATAATTTTCTATTATAAATATGACCAGGATGACAGTGACTATACCATAGTATACAGTAGTGAAAATGTAGACTACTTGTGGGGGACTGGGGAACAAAAAAGCAACAAACCAGATCCAGTTCTAGGGTTCACCAGAAGGGATATTTCCAATAAGAATTGGAAACATACCGCTTATAAGACTTTATGATTTATTTTACTCTAAAGATATTCACACCAGGACAAGTACAGCAGAAGGCTATGAGGCTGATAAGAAGTTACTCAAAGCTGATATTTGTCCCATCCAGCGAGCAAAAACAGCAAAAAGACACAACAAAATGTTGTGAAGAGCAAAAAATAGGGAAAGACAATACTGACTAGGAGGCACAAATTTCAGTTTATTTCAGTAAGAAAAAAAGTTCTTCTCAGCTTCCAGTCAGACATACCAGATTCTGAAAAAGCCCTCCTGTAAAAGTAACATGTGAAAAATAAAGCTAGAACTTGATCCTTTGCTTAAATACTGTCATGGGTAACTGGATTGCAATGGGAACCCTAAAAGGTGTTTTTCTGTCCTATTTTTCTTTAAATATTTAGAAGAGCAATTATTCAGCATTGTTAAAAAAGGTTATGCGATCAAATATTTAGTGAAAAACAATGCTGCCATTTTCAAAGAAATAAATGTGAAAGAAACCATGGGTCACACAGTATTTGTATTATAACAGAAGTGAAAGGAAACAGATTACAGCACTTACCTCATTCTTTAGCTTGCTTCCAGAGAACCTTTGAAAGTAAACACCTTTGATTAGTTTTTTCTAGGCAGAACATTTGTAGATTATATATATGTATGATCTACTGGAAAAACAATCACATTTTTCCAAATGCAATTACAGGTTTTTATGGGTTTTTAATGTGTTTCTTTCTTAACTTCTTCCACTGATTTTCAAATACCTGGGGATAACTGGAAACCCACTGATGTCTTATAAAACATGAAGGTTAAGACCACTGACTATCTAAAGTATAAAATCCAGTTTCACATTTTTGTTTGGATCTTTGCCACTTCACAAACAGCAAAAGGGTAGCATAGGGGCAAGTCCATAATGCCTTTATAAGAAAACTATTTATAAAGACAGTTATTAATAGAGCTGACATTTGTTGAAAGAATTAGGAAGTCATAGTGATTTCCCGTTCTTTTTCACCACAGCACTATTTTATGTAATGAAATACGTTTCTGAGATAAAAGATTCCTTAACTGGCAAAAATGTGTTGCAGTATAGTGAATGTTCTATTAAGAGTCCAATTGAGAGACTCCCAGTGAACTCACTGGACTATCAGACAACTCTTCAGTGCAGAAACCAGAAAGAACATTTTAAATTATAACTACTAAACTAGAGAATGTGTAATAATAGCGATTCTAATGGATCAGTATAATGATAAATGTTGTTTGATTATTGTTATTTCCTGTACCTCTAGCTGCCAACTGATAAGATACTGTGGGCAATATGAAGTCTCATAATTATTAGTGGCAATATCATTGTTTCCTGCTGTTGAGATGCTCTCTGGCTGTTTCCTGCTCTCTGAGATGCTCTCAGAAATCCAGAGGCAGAGTAGTCGTGGAATTCCTCCTGCCCAGGCCTGGCAGGGGTGCCTGACAGTTCCCACCACATGATAATCCAGCATATGTTATCTAGACAGTTTCCTTGCATGTTGATAGTTAAGTATAAATGAAGGCATCACTCAGCTGATTATGACGTGGATCTAATTAACTTCAAGGCTAGATGTATTTGTTTTGGACTCTGGATTTCCACGTGTTCAGCAAAATGTACACTGCATGTACAGCAAAAATGTGAGGCAGCATCTGCTAGCACCGCTCTTCCAGAGCCTCAGTGACGAGAAAGAGACATAAAAGACAGATTTACGGATCACTGTATGCAGCCAGGAGTTGGGAGTTTTGAATCCCTACATTGCCTCATTCTTTCATTATCCAGAAGCTGGTTCTTAACCCCAAACTTCATCATTCTCTTCACACAGAAAAATCTAGCTACTGTGATGGGACAGACTGTGCCAAATGAGTGTCTGAGCTTCTGCTTTAATTCAGATAGGGAGGCAGTTGAACTGTATCTTGTACAGGACAGCACAGGTCCTAACACAAAGAAAAGGTTCCTAATTAGTGAATCTAGAGAGTAGTCCTGAAAATCTTAGAGAGTATCTATTCCATTTTTATGTGAGTGTATACTTTCAGAAATCCAGCTCTGGGGAATTTTGCAGAACCTCCAGTTTCTTTGCACTCATTGCAAAGATATAAAGCTGAGGAGTAAGAATTATTGTATTCCTTTAAATAAAAATAACTGACTTTTGGTCAACAAAATGAACAATTTGTTCAAGACAATTCTGTATTATGGAAGAAAAATACACTGTGTACCAGCAACACCTCCACAGCTTTGGATACATACCAGACAAAGAAATAGAATATTCTAATCTATTACACCTCAAGTATTGCTGTGGAGAGAACCTTCCCTTTTTAAGTACCATTGGCAGCATTACCCCCAATTTTTACACTTGTCTTATTGTTTGGAAAAGATCGCTTTGGATATAACCTAAATCTGACACCAGTCGAATTTTCTATGTGTGATTATAAACTCATTTATTCCTTTCCTTTCTCAGAGTCCCACTTACCCAGGTACACTGCCACAGACAATGAAAGCCGTCATTCAAGCCATATGTGAACAGAGACATTTGTTTTACGAACTATTAATCTTTGGCAAACCAACAGGCAGCTATCGTAACATATTGATCCTGCTAGCTGTCCCTTAAATAAATATAATTAGAGCTTCCTGGGTTAGGTTTAAACTGATATTAGCCAGTCAAAGGACCTGTAAATATTAATCTACACTGACCCCTCCCTCCTGCCCCACAGGTGCCAGCTTCACACCATTTTCCAGACATTTCATAATGGAAAGCTGTCCTGGGGAAAGAACTCACAGGGTGACACACAGGCAAACAAAATTAGACAAGTGTTCTGGAAATGGGATTTTGCTCACTCATAGAAACTTGAACAAATGTTCTGCTGTTAAAAGTTGACAACTCTACACTGACTGTGATGGGGTCAAACTGGAAGATACTAGCTAAATATAGAAATCAACTTTTTAAACACTGAGGTAACCAGCAATTCTAGTTCTGGTAAAAACAAAAATTAGACTTCTACATAAACCTTCCTAAGGGACGGTTATAGTTATAAGTTCACTGATTAAGTCTCAGAAGTTATTTTACCTGGTTAGGCCCTTTCCAGAATACACAGAGTGGTAATATGCACTGCTTTCTTTTATACCAATTCCATAATAATGATACCTGCAGAAAAAAAAGAGGAGCATTTAGGAGGGACATGTCAAGTAAGCCAGGCTGCCAAATTAAAGTAAAGCTGTCAGACTGATTTTAAATGCTTTCTGAAAACTTTCCTAAACAGTCTAACAATTTCTTTCACTGACAGAGAACAAAATCTAGTCTCTTAGAAAAGAGTATTGACATGATTTGATCCAAAATTCAAAGGGTTAAAATTAAAATACTTTCTCTCTTACTAAAAGAAAGTAGCTAGAACAGAAAATCCAGAAACATGTTCCATCCCTTTTCCCTAATATGCCCTCCATTTCACTTTACTTAATTTGTTTGAAAGGGTGCTGAGTTTGATCTATTGGGTTCATTTTATCTCGCTTGCCACCATTAGACAGTCCCTCAGAGCCTTTCTCAGTTGAAAATAGCTTGCCAGTGCACCTTATAAGTCAGTGTTCAGTCTCCTATGACTAATAATGATAGTATGTCATTTATTCATTCTTCTGTCAGGTTGTAGGCTGACTAACTCTAAATTATCAAGCCATTTAGGCACTTCTCATGCACGTTTGTCTCCCTTGTTGCTCTCCTGGAGATTTCGGCTCCCAAACAGAGGTTGAAAAAGGAAACATGCCTATTGCTCAGGCTTTGCAGTGCTCACTCCTAACACCTAACCCAAAGACACCAGGGATGCAAAAAAGGTTGAGTTGGTGTTAAGAAAACTAGCTATGTAATAGCTGCTTACTGCTTTCCACTGATTTTGCTACAAAATAAGTGACCTCTGAGATTAGGGCAGGAGAGCAAGCTGGGGGCAGCTCTTTCCTTTACCGGTAATAGCCAAGTTTGTCTGAGTTCATCTATCAAACTTGATAGGCCCTGTCTTATAAATTCCACTCAATAGATTTAAAAACTGATTGTGTTAAACTAAATTTGTCTAAGAATGTTATGGATAGAATAGAAAGGTTAATTTGCTTTTTACTAAAATTAGCTAGAAAGTACCGTGGCAGCTGGTTTAACTGAGCTGCTTTAAAGTAGCACCTTGCAACACATTGCACTGATTTTACTGAAGCTCCCCAAAAGCTTGAAGAAATGCATTCTTAAGACACTAAAACCCAGAAAACAGTTCACTGAACACATTAACAAAAGAGTTAATTTCATCTCATCTCTGCTGTTCCTGGTGATGGCCATTAAAAAAAAAAAATCACAATATTTTGTTTGTTCTTGTATGGAACTGTCACAGGTAAGAACAAAACCTTCACGTGCTTCATATTTACAAAGCTGGTTAAAGGCATTAGATACAAATTATGCCTAAGAAAATGTTCATTAGAATGATGTATTTGCCTAGCCTAGGTTGCTTTGACAATCTCAGCTGAAATGCCTTTTCTTTTTCTGGGCAGTCTGCTGTGTGCATTCAGGATTTTACAGCCAAGAAACGTGACAGAAAGCGGCACCATCACTTTTACTGCTTTCCTGAAACTGGTGAGTCTTCATAACACTGCTAGATCACACTGTGGCACCTGTCAACCCCCAGGAAGGCCAGAAGTTTCTCCTCTCTTTCCTTAATGTGACACAAGAGATATTGAAAATATACATGTATGGATTCTTTGAAATAACAGCATTTACCTAGTCTTCACATTGCAAAGGGTGTCCATTGAACAGGATGAAAAACAGAATAGAGTTGTGACTGCTTATTTAACAATGTTATCTTCCCATCTGTCATTGGCCATGTAAGGAAGTAGTTGCCCACATCTTATTCCAACAGTTCAAATCTCCTAGCCATTTTTTAAATTCTAAAATAAAATTTTAATTTTAAAATAAAATTTTAAATTCTAAAATAAAAACTTTTACACTTTCACCATAAATTTGGCTTTCCCTCCAGTTAAGGTTGGAGTGGGCCAGAAGCAAGGGAAAACATTACTTCTTTTCCAAGTTATGACTCGATATCTAGATTATCCTACATCTAATTCAATATTAATGTATTTGGGCTAGGAACAAGAATTGTTGTATGATTTAGATTCTCAAGTATCCAGTGATAGGAAATATATCTGTTCCTGCTGGAATGCCCCAGGGTATCAGAATTTATCACTGAGACATCTTGTTATAAAGACAATAGATACTTTCAGTATATATTCTCTTGTATTAAAGGCACAGCAGGTATTCTGCTTTTCTTCAGTAACATGTAGTTGAATTTTTATTGCTAAAAAATACAGCTTTCCATTCACAACACAGAAACTATTAAAAATAATATAATTTTACTTTTCAAGCTCTGTTTGGCATACTCCATTGAGTAAAAGGGTATGAAGATTACTATTCTCTTACAAGCCATTAGTTGAATAGCTTATTTTGGGCTCCCTGTTGAGACTAGTATACCCATACCAGACACATTGACATCTTTAACCTACACCTTCAACCTACAGCTTCAAATGCCTTCCTTCTGTCTCTTTATGTGGATATTTTTATGTGTATGTACAGTGTATTTGTATGTTACTATTTATTATTTCTATTGTGTAATTAACAAAATGTAATCAGTTACTAGAAGGAATTTCTCAATTTTTGAAACAAACATTTTATACAACAAGCTGAACTACTTTCCTTTTTTAATTTCAGTGGTTTGTTGTAACATATGTTCCTACACAACTTGTAGCTCTGATTTTAGCATACACTGACACAAATGATAGCTGATAAGGAAATGATAGGCTTAAGCTGTTCAGGGACTTGCAATAACTTCTTATCACAGGGCCAGCTGCCATATCAGTTTTATTAACCCACTAAATCACTCCTAATAAATAAGATAATAGTTTTCAGACATGATGGATAAAAGCTAAGATTCATCATTGGTCAAAGTCTACAAAGAAATTAAATTGTAACTTGAGCTCAAACAGTCTTCCATGTGTATGGACTGAGCAGTTTGTACGTTTTCCCAAATATCTGCTTCAGGTGATTCATGTACTGTGAAAGTCACAGCTGAATTCTAGCACGGTATGTTCAAAATTACCAGTGCAAAAAGGTGGATTCAGAGAACAGTTGTTTACGAGATACTAACCTAAGACAGCAGTTTGCAATATTTATGGTGCTGCATTTTCTTTTGCTCAGCAGAGTAAAAACAGAAAATTTCCCTTACTTTCAACTATGTAGAGTGACTAGCATGGGCATGAGAGATTAATGTATTTTGGTAACAAAATTGTGTCCAATGTGTTGGATCTTCTTGGCCAAATGTTTAAATGAGTTTTAGTACTGTATTTAGTACATTTGCACAAATGAGTTGTTGAATGTAAACACAGAGAAAGAGAGATTCTGACTCAAATTCTAGAAATCATCAGACTCAGTTTTAAGTTTGTCCTTTACCCTGAACTGGAGATGACAAATGCTGTTTGCGATTTGTCTATTTCACACCTTACAACAGCAACCGTATTCCATATGTTGGTGCAGGAGCTTTTCCTCAAGTCCAATTCATGCTCATGTCAGAGAATGTCAGAAAGAGCTTGTTTCAGAGTGGTAGAAAAACAATTTCTGCCACCTTGAAGATGGTGGAAAAAGAAAATTCCTTTCTTTGCTTTCTTCTGATCACCGCCAGGCTCTACCAATAGATTAGCGTGCATGCTTGCAGCATCCAGGAAGGCACTTTTCTCCCAGGGCATTAACTTTTCTCTAAATTTAAGAGCAATTATTCCATTGGAGAACAATTGTCTTCTTCCTTTTTATGCCTTTGCATAAAGCATCTGACCATACTAGAGTCCTGGACAATGATCAGAGCTCCAGGGCAATACTGCTACATAAAACATCACTGCCAGGAACAGCCAGTACTAATACTGCTCCTGCTAGCATTATATGGTAATAAAGGTAGCAGCAGTAGAAATAGTACAATGTCACTGCACTACTGTGCTTTAAAAAATATGACGTCATTGCTAGTAAGAACTCCTCTACTAGTCCCAGTAACAGCTTATAACATTTAGAGTCCATGCTAATATAAAAAGAGAGTAACTAGTAATTTATTGAAACTGATGAACAATCTCTTAACTTTATCATTAATTTAATGGAAATACTTCTGCAAATAATATTTGTGTGATTAACTGCTGCCTGGTGAAATCAGAAAATCATTTACTCCTCAGTGAGTCTCTAGTTCTGAGGGGGTCACAGCCCACACACCAGGGACAAAATAATTGATTATCAGAGATCATTAAACTGAAAAAGGCTAGATTTGGATTAGATATTAGGAAAAAATTCTTTACAGGGGGCGTGCTGAGGCTCTGGCAGAGGTTGCTTAGAGCAGCTGTGGATCTCTCATCCCTGGAAGTGTACAAGGCTGGATTAGATAGGGCTTTGAGCAACCTGGCTTAGTTGAAAGTGTTTATGCCCATGGCACAGGGGTTGAAACTAGACGATCTTTAAGGTCCCTTCCAACCCAACCATTCTATCATTCTATGCCTCTGTGATTCTATGATTTACACTTCTCCACTAGATTTATACTAATCTACTATGATTCATACTTCTCTATGACTACTTGCTGCTATATTTAGTCTCTGAACTGGAAATATTGTCATTTGTGCCTTTTGTGAGGTCTTTTACTACAGCAAGATCAAGGTAAATGCATGTCAGCAGAAATGAGAATTGCAAAGGAAAAGCCTCTGAGGAAAACTGATGAAAAAAACATAGAGAAACAAGTGCCAGATGTTCAAACAAAACCTGATGATGCCTTACTCCTTTGAGAAAATTGTTCAAGAACAGTTAATCCATATGAAAATATGGCACATAATAACAACAAGTTCAGTAGGGATCTAGAATCTGCCAAAGAAATGTTTGGCATGTGTTATTTCTATTATAATACTGTTTAATGATTTGAGAAAAGACACATGTTCCAACACAATTAATTTTGTAGCTATATACATATTTGAAACATATTCATTTACTTAATAAAGGTTGACACAGGATATGTTTTGGAAGTTCAGATCCTTATTGGATCATTTTTTATCAATCTGTTAGTTATGTCAGAGCATGTGGGAGAATTCTACTTTGCATTATCCTGTTCACTGTAACTAAGTGGTTCACCAAATATGTTGGGTTATGAACCTGACTAAGAATTCACCATGGCATTGATGAATTAGGACGTTGTCAAATATTCCTGCACAATATTCCTGTGAATGCCAGATCTCTTAAAACCTTAAACACAACACCAGCAGCAAAGCTGTGTCTACATCACCTTATGCCTGTAATCACAGATTAAGTTCACCACAGCAATACTCAAAATCTCTCTTTTCCCTAATAACCTTTCTAATAGTTGCTCTCCTCAAAACAACTCTACTCAGCATCTCTATGTGACCTAAAAAAAGAGAAATTAACTTCAGTTCCAGATTTCCTGTATGCATTGTAGACTGCATCCTGTATGCATTGTAGACACTATCTCCTCAAAGAGATGAAGGGCTTACAAATTTGTAAGATTGTGAGAGACACCATGCAAGAACTATCCTCTCTTAAAACTGACAATTTAAAAAAAATCAAAAAAACCCCAAAACAAACCCAAAAAAGGAATAATGTTCTATGAAGAGTTTATTTCCTTTGGATTTTCTTTTTATTAATTTGGAATTTAAATTCTTCCTCACCTTCATTTTTTCTGCAACAAAACCTAAAATTCACAAATGACATGTCATTCATTATTCAGCAAAACTAAGGCAGAATTAACTAGCTATTTCTTGTATTTCTAAATCAGGAAGAAAACCAAGTATTACAACATTTAATAACCCCCCAAAACAATGAAAATAAAAAAATTATCTTTCAGACACTTCTAGTATATTGCAAAGCACTTAGGAAAACAGGTCTTGTAGGTTTTTTTCCTTTTCAATCTCCTTTTGTCTTGAGTTTTGCTTATAAACTACTGAAAGACAAGAGTAACTTTGTCTTTCAAGGTTAAGTAGCTCAAAATAAAGAGTTTTCTCAAACAAACAGAATGTTTTGTGTTTCCTCTATCGTTATTCTGGTTTTCTATCTTATTCATTAGCAAAATGGATTGAGGGAATAAGTGTGTTGCCACTCTTCACAACAGTCTTACACTACATTATTCAGGGCCAAAAGCAGAACCAGAAGTAATTGCCAGAACCAGAACTAAAAAATTTTACCACCAGGTGATATAGAATTGTATATGATCTATTCCTATCTAGTATTTCCTAGTTCTCAATTTCACAGTTCAAATACACAAATTAATAGGATACATTATTTCTGAAATGACTGCACTATAGATTGTGTATTTCAGTTTTATAAGATACCCACAACAAAGAGCAGAAGTATACCTTAACTTCAATTTAAAACAATGCTTTTTCTAGTGGTGTATTTAAGGGAACCCATATTGTTACACAGAAAACACAACAAAAGTTGTTAGGCTCACAAAAGAGAAATAAAATCACTATTTATAGAAAGATGAGCAGCTATAGAAAGACATATGTGTTATAAATGCTTTTTATATCTAATATTTTGGCATGCATTTGCAACATATGCATGGGTCTATACATGCAGTGACAAGATTTAGAAGCTTAATCAGTTTAACTGAAAAATTATTCAGCAATGTTTTCAAACATAAATGCTTGAGTATCAGTTTCACTATGTACATGAAAGTTATCCCTTGCAGTGTACCATCTGAATAAAGTCCCCTGCCAATTAGTACAAGTTAAGGAGACACAGAAATACAGATGATTCCTAAAATGTGTTCTATAAGTTCTGTAAGTTCTATACACACTAAGCAATTGTGCCTTACTTTGAATGGCCCCTTGTTCCAAGCCGCCTTGTGGTAAGGAGAGGGAATTTCTGGCGAATAGTCTAAAGAGAAAACAACTGCATTAATTTCTAACACCGGCAAACTTTCTTAGCAACCTGTTAACAGAAAAAATATCATAGTGTGAATATGTGGTTTAAGGTAGTTCATGAATAAATATTTCTGATACTTATGGCACAACATAAACCATCAGGCCATGTTTCACACTGCTGGCTTTCTCCCATCCTTGTCCATCTTGCTCTGTATATCCTGTTTTCCCACCTGTTCTCCCTTTCTGTTTTCACTTTTACATTTTAAAATTCAGTTTTCTTCACCAGAATCCTGTCATGTTCAAGTTCCTAAAGTACAACTGTATCTTTTGCTTCAGAGATCTAAACAAAATCAGGGGAGACTCTGCCCTCTACCTATTCTGTTCTCAAAGACAAACAACTAGAAATAAATTGATTTTTTATTTGAAAGTGTGATCTGAAAAATTAATTCAGTAACAGAGGTAGATCTAATAGATATGTCTAATAGTCAGATCACTGTCAAAACAACTTTTAAATGGAACTTTTTGTCTTTCTCGTTTATATTGAAACTGTGTATGAAAATGAAATCCACTTTTTTAGTATATCCAGTTCAAGAGGAATAAAATAGGAAATGAACATTTTATGAACCAGGTTTTAAATCCATTATTATTATTATTTAATTAAATTAATGCATTTTGCTATGTATGAACCATTACTGGATCAGTAGTGCATAAAAAAGATGATCCTTGAAGCATTTTTGGTTTCCTGTTTCACTAAATGCTCAGGATTTAATTTGGAGAGTTCACATCTCTCATTAAATTACTTCAGGATTAATGGCAGGGAAGGTTAGAAAAGAGAATGAATCAACAATTTTTCATTTGGGAGCTCTTTGTGTTATTAATTTCTTTACCCCTTCCAGTATTGCTTGTGTCACATCTCACTTGACACTGCCTTTAGTATAAGTGTCTTCCATGTCAGATCTGGTTTTGTGGAAAGAACCTATTAATGTCATGAACAAAATGGAAAAGAAAAGAAGCACTCAAAGAGAATGCCTTTAAAAAAATCAAATCAAAGGGAATTTCAACTTCAATCTCCCAAAGAGGATGTTAAGAAATGCCTTCATAGGAGACAGTTATAGTTAGTCTGATTCCATGTACATTAGTACTAGAAAACGTGAATTTCAGAAGACTTTTTACACAGGTGTACTAAACTGTGATTCTCCCAAACAACTGATCTAACAAATTATGAAGGCACTGACTTATTACCTTCCCAAAAGTTGCAGCACAGGCAGGTTCCAGCTTCTCTTTTCTGCAGAAGTCTAAATAATGTGCATAAAGGATGCATCTTGGTAAACAAACTCCTTCACATACAATATAGTTTTCTTCCAGCCTGTGTAGAGAAAGAAACTGCCAGAGTAAGAAGCAACATGTAATTTCTCCCTATTGCATTTTCCAGGTTTTAGTATTGCTCTCTTTTGTCTTGGTTGTTCTTTTTTTAATTTTACTGAAGAATTCCATCAGAGCACGCAGATGAGTTTCTCCTGAACATGACAGGCACTACAGGCAGACTCCAAACTTGGTGCTTAGGCTAGCTGCAAAATACGGAAAACCTGGACCTAGATCCCTGTTCTTAATGAGTCTTTTTCAATGTCTGGACTTTTTTGCTTTATTTAGACAACTAAATTATCATCACCTAAGAGCCAGCCTTAGTCTGAAAACAAGAGCCCTAACTAAACTATGAAAGACCAGGGTTTAAGCCTGTCCTTTGAAAGGATTTAAGAGCAAGGACCTGGACTTGCGTCTTCTGTCTCACTGTATCCTCAACACCTGAGCTAAACCCCCTTTTCTTCCTCCTTTTGCTTTTTAATTTACACTCTGGATCTGGAAGCGCTTCAAAGCACAGTAAAAAAACAAAGAAGGTGAAGAAGGTGAATCTCTATGTAGTTTCCCAATCAGTTTACAGAATACAAGTGCTAAGTGATTATCATTAAAATAAAATGTTTAAAACTGAAGCAAAGACCTGACTGTTCTCACCTGAAGAAAACCCTTGGTAACAGCTGGGTATTTTTCTGTCCTGTTGGTTTTTTCTTTATTATTTTACATTGTTCACTACTCCTGAGGTGATGTGCAGTAAATTTGTTTCTCAAATTACACAAATTTGTAAGAAAATACTGTGTAGTGAGCATTGCATATAGAATAATCTTGCACTGACTCGCCAGACTTAAATCCCTATTTACCCTCAGAAGTCAAATGTAAACTAGAATAAGCAACTGAATAATTTGGATTAGTCTAATTTTTCAGTTAGAAGGACTAAAGAATCTCTACTGACAGTCTGCATTTCATAATTAAGTTCCCATTTAATTCCACAGCATTCCTCCCTAATTTCAAGTGTACTTTAACATAAACGTTTATTAATTAATGTCTGCTGAATTTGACCTCTTATTTGGTTAACTTTTTCAGCAGATAAAATAGACCAAAGTTGGGGCCTCAATGGGTGGGAGAACATAATGTAAAAGAAATGCATTATAAGACAGTGGAAATCTGACAGCCTTAAAGGATAATTAAAGCAGCCGTTCACAAATGCAATTCTTAAATAATGTTTCATTTCTATATTTTGATGATACATTTCATTGATAGAATCTGACTGAGACTTCTGTTAAGTGACAATAATTCATAATTTCAAAACTCAGAAATTTGGGAAAGGGTGTCCTTATTTGTAGATGAGGGTCATCCAAAAGAAACCCTCAAAACAGAAACGGAAAACAAAAAACAACTAATGAAACACTCCCAAAACGACTTTTTTTTTTTTCCTAGAAGGACTGTGAGACGTCGCCCTCTTTGCCGGCTCCGCTGCTAAAGGTCCCTCTGAGTGTGTCGGAAACGCCGGTTCGGTCCTGAAGTCCCTAGAGCGGGCAGCGGGGGCTCTCCGGAGCCCTACCATTGCAGGGTGAGCTGCGTCTGCTTCTTCTTGTCCTTCATGATCTGCGTGATGCTCTTCTTCGAAGACGAGCTCTGGTCGGCGGCTGTCAGGGCGCCGTCGCGAGCATCCGCATCCTCTTCTTCCGAGAGGGCTTCGCTGCCGAAGCGTGTTTCTGAGCGCCGCGGGGGACAAGAAGAGAGCCCCGAGGGCATCGTTACCGTCCCGTACACGCCGCCCCCTCCCGCCCTACCCAGCCGCGTCCCCGCCGGAGCCCGAGCAGCGG
>VXBR01008118.1:2151547-2202431 GCA_013400215.1 Cisticola juncidis
CCTTCCCTTCCCACACCTTCCCTTCCCTTCCCTTCCCACACCTTCCCACACCTTCCCTTCCCACACCTTCCCTTCCCTTCCCTTCCCGTTTTTAAGGACTATTACCAATGTTCTTCCAGCTAGGCATGAACAGAGGTGTGCTGCACTAGGAATCTACCAAGTGTCCTGTATCTGTGTTTAGTGTTCTGTTACTCCAAATAATTCTGGTTTTCACTCCAGAATTATTTTTTTTCTTGAGATCAATTAGCCAACTACACAAAGCCACAGGGACAAACAGTGCCTTCACCTCAGACCCTCAATTAATCTGGAAACAAGGCCACTGCTTGCCCCTTTGCATATTCCCGTTTCTAGCATATGGTCTGTTTTGACATGCAGGAGTGAGGCTTTGAATGATGAGGGGGTGAGGCTGTTTCCTGGATGGAGAGACATTCAGGCACTGCCAGCCTCTGACTTACTTCAGGCAACTGTTTTCTAAGGTCAGAAACCAAATGTTTGCGCTTACTGTCCCATTTTTCACTGATGAAATTATGTTTCCCAGTAATGAAGACGTTACAGCCAAATATTTTAAAATTTGGGGACAGAAGAAAAAAAATGGGGTTTTTACTTCATTATATATTTGGACAATATTTTAAAAAGCATTTAATATATACATTATATTCAATGACAATGAAAGAGCAATTCAGTGCCTGATCCAGAGGCAATAGTATCCTTCTCACTGACTTCAATGGGCTCTTGATTAGGTCCTTATTTGCTAAGCAAACATTCTATACAAGTTCACATTTTCACATGCACACAGTCACAGAAGTATTGTGCCCTAAGAAAAATCATGACTTCCTGCTGGTAGCAGATTCTGGAATCTGTTCTGGGGAAAAATGAACTCAAATATCTTAGATCCTCTGCATAAGAGGAGTTATGTTGCTTACTGTCAAAGATCTAACTTCAAGCACAAGGTGGTCATACTGTTTTCAACACTTCTGATCATAAATCCAGGCCAAGGACAAGATCCTTGGGGTAGCTGGCATAGTGGACAGAAAGCCAGGCATGTCCTGGGGAGGGCACAGTATGAAACTGTGCATAATGCAGAGGATCTAAGCTGATAAGTGTTCCTTGATAAAGGGATGTAACAGCCAGGTTCCCAGTGGTGAGGGTTCTTCCCAAATCACTGACATTAAATAAGCCACCTTGCCTGTTTCCTGCTCTGTTTAACACCAACCTGAAGGAGGCTATCTCCTCAGCTCCAGCCAGCCTGAGCTAGTCCTTTCTTTCTCCCAGAACACCTTCAACGCCACCTGTTCCACCTCTACATGTTTTGAAAACACCAGAAAGGTCTTTGCTGTGTCTCTTATCAACAGATGGATTCTGTGATTAAGGGCAGAGAACATTTGTGCAGGATTTAGCAGTACATCCCACTGCAATCTGAACTAACTCCATTTAAGGGCATCCTGCAGTGATGCCTGGGTTACTATGATGGTAGTAAAAGGTGCTCCAAGAGACATGTTTATTCCATGCATTTAGTATATTGGATTTACCCTTCACCAGTTCTATTGCCCTTGTTTGGACTATTTTCATAGAATTACAGGACCATTAAGGTTGAAAAAGACCTCCAAGATCATCAAGTCCAACCTTTGACAAAATACCACCACAGCCACTAAACCACGTCACATTATTTCAACAGCAAGGGGAATTCCACAGAGAAACTTTGTAGATCTCATAATACATTCTATTTTAGGGTGAAGAATGATAACAGAGACCAGCCCTTGGTCTTTATCTAGCTACATTTTAAATTTTTTATATATTTATACATAAGCTTGCAGAAAATATGCCTGGATATATCTGCACATTTATCTAAATTCCAATCAAATACTACTGCAACACTTCATTTAAAACAAGGCACTTGGAAATGCTCAGTTTACAAATCACAAATAACATGAATAAGGGCTTTGGAGAAAGAGAAAGCTTTCATAGGAATTAAATTCCTCATGAGAAACTCTGGTGACTATGGGGGTTCTTCAAAATATTTGTGTTGGGATTACAAGATTAAACTATTCTGACCCAAAAATTCACTTCCCATTTATTTTGTTTCATGTTTCCATTAACATTTATTTCCTAATAATGCAATGCATATGCTACATTGCCACATATTAAAACTTCTATCTTCAAAGATCTTGATACTTAATAGATCCTGCTGTGCTTTGAATTGCAAGGCATATTAGGGCATTTCTAAACATGATAGTCTCACACCTTATCTGGAGATCTGTCATGTTTCAGTCCTGGATGGGGGGCGGGGGGCGGTGGCAGATGAGTATAGCCTAAACGTATCTGCAGAATTAGGCTGTAAATTATTCTGGTATAATGCAGAAAATAATTTAGTTTTCTGTTTCCTAATTTCTCATTAATGAGATAGGACTAGATTGGCATCTCTGCAGAGACCTTTCTTACTGCCTCACTTCTTGTAATCATGATATTACGAATCACCTTTCATTAACCTACAGATATATTCACAGACTCTAATGGGAACTACCATCATCATCATCATCATTATTATCATCATCAGGTTTTTATTATGCTTTGTTGATGATTTGTGAATGCATTCATGTGAAAATAATGACATTACCTCTTTTAACCAAGACATTGTCTCAGAAACAACAAGAAAATATCTACAGTCTTTCAGTACATAAAAGCACTTTACCAGAAAAATGAAACAAGACTTTCAAGCAAATCCTGTGGTGACAGGACAAGAGGCAATGACTTTAAAGTGAGAGAGGGTGGATTTACATTGTATATAAGGAAGACATTTTTATGATGAGGGTGGTGAGGCACTGGAGCAGGTTGTCCAGGGAGGTTGTGGATGCCCCATAGCTGTTCAATGCCAGGTTGGAGGGGCTTTCAGCAATCTGATCTAGTGCAAAGTGTCCCTGCCCATTACAGGAGGTTTGGAATTAGATGATTCTAAAGGACCATCTTTAATGGTCCTTTTCAGCTCAAACTATTTTATATGTCTTAAGAATCTGCTGCCCTTTTTCAACTGCTTAGACAAATGAATGTCAAAGAATTCTGCATCCACATAAGTGTATTTGTTCTACAGATTTAGAAGAAGCAGTATCTGTATTTCAAAGTATTACAGGTAAAGTTTTTAGCAATTTGGATATTAGATGCCACACAAATATGATTTTTCTTATCACCAGGAGTGACATTAAAACAGAGCTCCCTCAGTGGGTGATGGAAATTTGCAAAAAGGAACTGATGTGTGAAAAGAAGGAAACCATTCTAATTTAAAACCAAACCAAACAAACAAACAAACAACACCTCCAAAACAACAGATGGAAAACACTGTATGAACTGGCCTCAAACTTAAGTTCTTTTTTATTGCTGCCCCTCTAAATTACTTATAAAAGATAGAACCCCCTTTTTCTGTTGAAAGAAGATGAATCTTTAGAACAAGGATTTTATACTCAGTATAAAAGTATATACTTAGTATATATACTTATATACTTAGGAGTACAAGGTTTTATACTTATTCTTTCAGACTTTGGAGTGACCCCATCTAACAGAAAAGACTGGTACATATTCCTATCTTTTAAACATAGAAATATTTAAGTGTCCCTCTAGGAAAATACTATCTTTTTTTCCTTTTTCAGATAGAACTTCCTTGCTTTTCTATGAAATCATTAAATTTCTGTCTGGCAATGTGGCAATAACCTTTCCATCTATGCAGGTCATAATGTAAATCCCTGAAAATTGCCAAAAATTGAATGTCTGAAAATCTACTGGAGAAAATATCTACAAATCTCTGGCAACAAGTAAAAGAAAAATTCACATAGCTAATGTTTTTTTTGCTCTGTCCTTGATTGATCCTAGTAAATTTTTGCTGTCTTTTGGATAGCTGCTGACATAACTTGTTTCTTCTTCCAGTAATAGAGGTCATGACAGTTGTTCTATCACTCTCAGCTTTAAGGGTTGGGTGATTGCAAAGAGATTTCATACCAAATTTAAGATCAAATTCCTTTATGTGGTGGTAGTCATTTCATACTGTATTTCTAAAAGATGTGTATAAGCCAAATGCTTGTGAGAATAACTGCAGGTTAATGTGTTTATCCATCCTGGAGGTATTTCTTCAAAGACAATTTCTTGTCAGGGAACAGAATGACTTACAACAAAATTCTCTTTCCTATTTTCTTGTTAGTCCAAGTCAGTAATGCAGTATTTTGGTATATGTAAGCTGTTCTTAAACAATGGTGCACAGTATTCTATAGGAAGTATGTAGAATGTTATGTTACTCTACAATATTCTAACAGTGAACCTTTTGATAGCAAACATTCCCAATGGTTTTTTTTCCTCAGTCTTTCAATCTGAAGGTTGAAGTCAGCCTCCAGAGTGACTCATGGATTTGCTATTTTGGGTTCTTTTCCTTATCTGAAAGGAATTTTTATGAGTGTCACCTGTTCCGCCTGTACTCTCTTTGCAGGTGTTATGTTTACTTTTATAACACAATCAGTTAAATCTTGTAAGGTGAATTGAAATCTTTTAAGATCTCAAAAGATCTTAACCCAAGTTAATTAAAAAGTCCAGAATAAGGGTGACAATGACAACCTTGAATCAATAAGCATCAAACCTGGACTGAGCTGGCTAAGGCATAAAGCCTATCTACCTTCAGGAATCTTGTTCCTTGCCTACAGAACTACGTAAGGAGCTCCTAACAGCTTATCTCCTGTACAAACATAAGGAGATTTAGGTTCTCAGAAACAGAGTTCCCCAAGACCTGCTGGCTGAGCTCAGGACTGCCTACAGTAGCTTGTCCTGAGAGGAGCCACAAATCCCATTTGCATCTTCCACAGTGACATCTATGGATACCTGTTTCCAGACACTATTGAGTGTGGCACTGTCACAGAACTACACAATAGATGATGTTGGAAGGGACATTTGGATATTCTCCAGTCCAATCTCAAAGTACCTTTCTCTGTGTCAGACAACAAAGTATTCAGGGAAAGGCCTCGTACATGCTCAGATCCATGGTTTCAACACCGTGACAAGGTAAAGATTTATGAAATTGGAAAGGAAAGACCTGCTGTTTTCCTGCCATTCCAGGTCCTGTCAACCAGCACATTTGGGAGACATGGACTTGATTTTCTTATTTATCTGAAGAGTTTTAAATCCATATTTTCCAAATGTGTTCTTGTTAAAGTGTGTTGGGGGAGGAAAGCAAATGAATTCTCTCTTCTTGCGCTGATATTTGAATAGACTTGAACATTTGAGTCAGTATTTTCATGATACATTTTACTAATTAAGGCATTCCCTGTAAATTAGGGTCCACCTGACTTTCTGTCCTTGCTTCCAAAATCTATTTTCATTTCTCTTATTCAAATTACTGATTAATATTAGCAGTTCTGTTTTATCTCCAGAATGAATGAAGAAAAATGATAACAGTTTTAAAGGAACTTACATGGGATAAACACTACAAGAGTTTAAAAAGTCACTAAGTGCTATTTGCAAAAGTGATTTAATGAGAATAAGCACAAGGTCACCAAGATGGCTATCTCAGTTTATGTGTTGTCTATCCCTTTAACAGCCTGTATTCAAAATCAACACTCTCAGATCCTCCACAATCAATACCCTCGGAGATGTCTAAAAAGTGTAACCACTTCCATTTTTAAATTCTTACAACCGTATTTTTATTTTGAACTGTGTTCCTTATTAATAATACTGAGAGTTGCTTGGCATGAACTTCATATTTGCTTGCCATTGGCATTTTTCTGTGAGGTGATCTCCAGCTCAACTTTCTTGCTGACAGGCTTTTCCAAAACATGCCAGAGATACGAGGCAATACAGGAATTTCTGAATATGCTGAGTCTCTTAGGAGGGTTCTTACTGCTCAGGCAAGAAGGGTTTCTCAAACAAATTGTCCATGACATTCCAGTAAGTATGGGACACTAGAAGAAGGAAGGTTGGAGTCCCCTCCTTTTACGTAGCAAAGATCTCACTCTAGGACTGAGAGCAGTCACTGGCAGAAGGATCCCTGGCTTCCAGCCTCTCAGGAGAAAGCCCAAAGTTCCTAAGTTAGAGGTTTCCTTTCCCTCTGGGTGACTCTTTCACTACAGGCTGAGACCAAATATTTGCATTTGGTCATGCATCAACAGATGAATGACATTTTTACTCTCTTGTTTTTCAATTAGAAGAGGAGGAGATGGAACAAAGGAGAGAAATAAAACATGGTGAAAAATTCTGAAAATGTCATCTCAATAAGTTGGGTCAAGCCCACCATGCTGACTTTTAAGAAAAATTGTCCTACATCCAACCTACTGTGTAGCTGATTATCTTGGCTGGGTGGGATAGGATTAGGCTTGCTGGATTATTTAAATAAAACAACCAGGTATTTTACAAGTAAATTCAAGTTTGGAATGGCTAAAAATATTTCCTGTCAACATCAGAATATTAAAATCCCCTTGATTTTTTCACATTAAAATTGTGTTTGAGTTGACTTTTTACCTAATTTTATTAAAATATCAGAGAAAACCTAAGTGTAACAAACATATCTGGTCTGAACTAAAAAAAAATGTAGGCATTAGTTCAAATGTTGACCCTTTCACAACTCTGTTTTAATTTCTTAAATCCTTTTTCTAGCATAAACAGCAGAGGTGCACTGAATATGTACAGCATGGACTATTGACTAAAACACTTTCTCTAAAAGAAATTGCTGTGAGACTTCCCAGAATGTCCCTGACAGTCCACAGAGGAGGTTGAAGGCTCTGCCATGCCCCAGCATCTTAGTTTTCCACCTGAAGTACTCCAACAAGGTCATTTGCATCAGGGGAAATTCAACTTTCAAGGAATATCAGGAGACACGTTACAACATTGTGACCTGATAAAGAAAAACAGGATTTGTCCTTCTCACCGTGCAGCTCAGCTGACACCCTCTAGAGGACAAACTCAATGAACTTGAAAATTGAGTTAGTCTGTTTCTCAGGAATTAATGTGAACTGTTGGCTTCCATCCAAATTCCATTTCACTGCTGGTTTATTTTTAATTTATCTTTGTTTGTTTTTTGTAACAGACCACAAATCAAAATAATGGGTATCTGTCTTCCCATTCTTTAATTTTCATATTTAATATTAATATATGTAGGTTGCAATAAATAGAAGAATTTTTTGAAAGGTACTTAAAATTTAACCATTAAACCTCCTTATTTTGTTTTGGGTTTTTTTATCCCATTATTTAAACTTCCTTAAAAGAAATTTAGCAAATCAAAATCACTGTGTTAAACACTATGGTTCAATTGCTCAAAAAAGCAGGCAATCCTAACCAATATAATACTTAATCTTCTCTAATATAAATGATGGGATTTTATTTGAATGCTGCTGGCTTCTTCAAAAAGGACAATTGCATTGTATCAGTGTAAGTCCTGTTTGAGTGAGGGGGGCCTACCTTACTCCTTTGGATAACAGTGAGAATATCCAAATTTTTTCTTTCTTCCCTTAGGTATAGGGCGTGCCTGGCAGAGGATTTTGCTATCTGTTGTATGTTTGGAAACAGCAAAATTAAAACCAGTTTAAAATAGAAAGTCATGAAAAATGTCTTTCTCCTTTAACAGTACCAGACTGGATGGGCTTCAGAGAAAAGATATTCCATTTGGAATCTAAGCCATAATCATCTCCATGAGAAACAACAGCTAGGACAAAGAAGTTCAGCCAAAATGTCGGTGGGCAGTTTCATGTAGAGTGTAGTCTCTCTTTGCTGGACAAAGCAACTGAGAGTTGCAAAACTTCCTTCTGCTCAAAAGCAGAAAAGACCTGTCCAGGTCTGGAGGCTGCAAAGACAGGAGGAGCAGGTGGTCCATTTCCAGGTGTCCACTGCTGTGAGGGTACACTCTGTTGGTCCCACACTCAAGTCATACCCAGCTTCTCTTGTACATTTTTAACGGCAGGTCCTTTCAGCACTTTGCCAAAAATTTACTAGGCATACAGGATTCGTGCTGAAGGCTTGACAGGGCCATCCTCCAAACCCACCAATTCTGGTCCTTCTCAAAGTCCAAGTGAAAGAAGTAACAGTTTTGTCATGGCAACAGGTAACTTTGGGGCACACAGAGATCCTGTCAGGACCTCTTTGTCTCCCACAAGATCCTCTAAAGCCTCTTAGAATTCACCTATGGCTCTCACAGTAGCTTTGGGATTGTTATGTCCTGTTTACCATCTTTGCACTGTCCATTAGAGGCAGCTTTCCAGAGATGATGGTACTTCATGAAATTTTCCCAACTCTTAGTCTTGAAATTACCTGCCAGGAAATATTCCTATGCTGAAGATGTGAAAGTCTAGTGCTGTGTCCATGATATGTCACTGCATTTGAAACAAGGAACACGTTGTACTATGCAATTATTTCTACTGCATCTGAGTGCTGAAGAAAAAGGATACTTGCAAAAGGTTCAAGTCAGTTCTGCAGTACTAGATTGGGCTGGGGTATCTCAGTAAGACCATTACATACTTCTCATCACTAGTAGTAATTATGAGACACAGGTCTTCAGAACAAATTAAAAAATAAACCCTCTTTCTTTAGAAAATAATACTGTGACAAAAAAATCTGTGTAGCTGACTTGAAAACACACCTCCTTTTATGGTGTTTTTATAAATAACATGAAATTATGCACCAATTATATGTGATGTTTATTTTGTCAACTTCCACTTTCCAAAATGATCAAGTAAGGATTTTTTTATTTGTAGGTAAAATTCACTTCTATAGAAATTAGCAGGTTTTTAGAGACCAGAGCAAAGTTCTGCTTCTAATCATAAACCATAAAAATTTTGAAGTTTAAAATTATCAGTACTGTATTCCATTGAGTCCTTTTTACAGCACTTAGTTTTAAGCCTTTAAAAGATACATTTTATACTAATGTTTCTTGTGACTTGCTTAAGGAAATGGCTAGCTCCAGTCCTATGCTTTGGCTACATCTAAGTATACACAAGTTTTATATACAGAATTTTATACAAGGTAAAGGAGACACTAGAGTATGTGGAATCAGGATTTAGGTTACATTACATGGCTGGCAAGGAACCAGTACATGAATATTTGCAGGTGAATGTCTCATAACTCAGAGTCAGCACCAATTAATGCTGCTATAAGTCAAGAGGAAAACCTTTGATATAGCCAGAATTTTTGCGAGTCAATGCAGAAGCAGAATAAACTGGTATCAACATCTGCCCATAAATACATGTGGTCAGATACAATAAAAAAAAAGGCAATCTGCTCTGACCCAGCAGTGAGAATGTCACATGGAAAGAAAGAAGACAGATGAAAGAAACACAAACTGTTATATTAAAATAAAGAGCCCAAATGTTAACTTAACTAGGGATGAACATTTGCACTTGTAATTATTTTGTATGTTGCATTTGCATTTACAAGAAATACCTTGGTTGTAAATAGATATTTTACTACAAAGACAGTATTGAGAAAACAAGCAAAATATAGTAATTTGAATAATTTATACAATATGCATTATGCTTATCAGAAAGAATGCATAAAAGACATCCAATTTCTAATTTTCTTTGCTAGTAAATAAAGCTTAGTTGAAATTTTCTGTGTAAACCTAGATTTTGTACAGTCACAGACAATAAATACTATGACTGAAGCCATTCTTTTGGGAGTGTTTTGGCATACTGCCAAAAGAAGCAAAATCTGAAGAAATAATTACAAGAAAACAGGAAATAAACCAATGTCAGAAACAGAGCAGGATTGTTGCCAGATCTGTGTCCCTCATACGAATTAGTACTGTTTATTAGCATAAGTCATGTTTCTGTCCTAAGGAGGTTTGCTTTGATGTTTGAGGTTGGGTTTATGGAAGCTGAGAGTCCAGCTTCTGCTTCACTTTTCCCCGGGTTCCCTTCCGGCACAGGGTCTGATTCCTTTGAATCTGAGGGGAACAGTGGTGGTGAGAACAGCCACTTTCCATTCCTCCCACAGCACAAGAGCTGCTGTTCATGCACTGGTGTCCTCAGTCAGACGGGGAGAAAGCAAAAATTAGGACTAATGTTACTGTTTCCCACTGTTCTGTGTTTATCCCATTAACCAGCAGCACACTTGGCCTGGTTTGTGTATACAGAACCTGATCCAAAGCCCACTGAGGTCCCTAGGACACGTGCCTCAGAACCATGAATATTAACTTATCCAAACAATTTTTTATATAAGGATTTAAAAACTTATAAGGGTTTGAGAGAAAAGCAGTTTTTTGCTAGTTTGGGGTTGGGATTTTTGAACCAGAATCTGATATAAAGCGCACTGTAACAGAGAGGTCTTTTATATTTTATATTCTTTGGATCAGATTCTTAAGACATTGTCACAGCAGTATCAGTATTACTATATTACATGATTACTTCTTTGCACACTGCACTCAGTTGGAAGGAATTCAAAACAAGCCCAAATTTATACCAAAATATTTGCCACGTGTTTCAGATAAGGTATCAGAAACTTTGAACACAACATAAGAGATTTAATGTCCAGCATTTCCTTTCAAACTCATTTATATTTCTCCCTCCCTCTCCACTCTCACACCCCTGCACCCTCACGTTTTATGTGACAGCACTGCTTTAGTACCTTCAATAAAATAGCCTTGTCCAGTGAGGCAAATACAAGCACCCTATGAGGTGTGACCAACTTTTGTGTGCAGCCTTTGTCCTTCGCTGCTCTTTACAGATGACACAGGAGCCCTTGTTGTCGCTGCAGCTTGATTGACTCAAAGCTGGGAGTGAGTGAGCAAAGCAGACACATGGCATTTGTTATCTTCCTGATCCCCTGCTTTGTGATGGGCACCGACATGGCTCTCTCCTGCCAGAATGCTGACGACTTTGTGGGTGCCAGCTCTCCGGGGGACATCGTTATCGGAGGCTTGTTTGCAGTTCACAGCGAAATGCTGCACCCAGAAGAAGAGCCCATCAAGCCAGTAATTCAGAATTGTGCTGGGTGAGTAATGCTGGAAATTACACATATAGCAAAGAAGAGAACACTGACACTGGGCAAGTAACTCTTACCAACAAAGTCTGTTTCTCTTGCTTTGCTTAGTCTTTAAAGATTCCTTGGGCATCACATAAATTTCATGTAAATTAATACAGGATGACAAAATATGGCCAAGTTACAATAAAAAGTACTGCAGCTGACTGAGAAGGGAATGAGCATTTGATCCTACTTCAACCTACACAGATGATCAAATAGTCTTGGATTTGTGTTATCATCTCGTTTCCATGGAAGTGCTAATTTGCTTCAGGTCTGAAGGACTCTACTGGGCATCTCTTCATTATTTGTTATGAAGCTGAACCTACATGATTTGAACACAGGCAGACTATTCCATTTTACCCAAGCCCATAGTAAAGTCTGCCTCCCATCTCTTGGACAGCTCAGTTATAATCTATGATAGTACCTTGCTGGTGACACTGTAGTTATTTTTTAAATTACCATCATTATTACATATAACTGTGGCTTTGTGTTATAGGATAGCCTACATATAACACCTTGTCATGTATGCATTCTGTGTATCAGAATATTTATTCTGTTGGCTCCAAATCCTGCTGTCCTTGAAACATCCATTTTTCTGGAAAGAAATAAAAAGGAAATCTTGTGAAGAACTTTATTTTAAGTACATAATAAACCCTTCCTTAAGACCAGGAAACATTAATTTTTAAAAATTGAAATACGGTTTCAAAATTTGTACAAATCTACAAATTTTATTTGACTTTTACAACCTAATACCACATCTGTATCTAGTAATCAGCTGGGCATGCAGGTATCCATCTGAATATATGTCGAAATGTTGATGAAGTTGATAATTTTGTCTGTCTTCCATTATTATTCTATGGAAACATAAAGTTTCTCAAGTCCATCTGAAATTTAATTTAGATCACAAGATTTGTAATTTTTAGAGAAGCTGACCTGAGAGGAGGGTTGGTTTTAATGTAGACATTTTGTGCTAGCTCAGTTCTGATTAATCAACTGTAATAACATCCATTGGAGCTGAGGGGAAATATCTGGGCTAACTTTATCAGGTCTGGTATTTAGAAACACCAATGCAACCACCAGAGACCTTGACCTCTGAAATATTTTCTTCTATTCTGAAATATTTAGTACTTCCTTTTCTTCATGCTTTTGGTGAAAATAAATACATTTTTTAAAAAATTACTGGGCAGGTGTAGTAAACTGGAATATCTTCACTGACTCTGACAGATACTCCCTGAAGATATCACTTGCAAATTTTCATGTATCATGAAAATTAAACTTTTAGTACCTTTTTCTTTTCCAGAAAAACACTTTTATTCAGGTATATTTTAAGTTTTGTGTTTATTTTACTATAGTGTCCCATTAAATGAGAAAAATAAGTGTGGTTTTTAATCTTTTGTACACTAAACCCAAGCAAATCACACAGAACTTACTAGCCATCAGTTCTTCTCAGCAGTTGTAAAATTCTAAGGGATATGCTCAAAACAGACCTTGCTTCACTATTGCCTCCAACAAAGTTTTTTCTAAAAAATACCACCTATGTTTCTCTGACAGCTTTGAAATTCAAGTTTTTCTTCAGACACTTGCAATGATACATGCTATTGAAACCATCAACAACTCAACGCTGCTATCTGGAGTTACTCTGGGCTATGAAATCTACGACACATGTGCAGAAGTTACAAAGGCCATGGCATCTGCTCTGAGATTTCTGTCTAAATTCAATTCTTCTGAGGATGCTGTGGAATTCAAGTGTAACTACTCAGACTACATCCCGAGAGTCAAGGCAGTCACTGGAGCCAGCTACTCAGAGGTGTCGATGGCAGTGTCAAGGCTGTTGGCTTTGCAATTAATCCCACAGGTGGGTTTGAGACAATTATTTTATTTTGGACAGAGGTTCAGATGTACCATGCTAAGAATAAAGGTTTTGATCACAGGAATTGCAAAAGCCACATATTTACTACAGGGCAGGATTTGGTTTATCCTAAGGACATCAGGATGGGTGGGCTTTAGGTCCGAGTGGAGGCCTTGATTCACTTGCCCAAACAAAGGCAGTAAGGGATATTTTATATACCCAAGGCACATTTATCCAAGTCTTTTTTCAGGATCATGCTGGGCTCTTGTCAGCCTGACAGTGCCTTTAGTCAGTTCTGGTTACTCCAGTGTACCTTGGATGACACTCAAGGACTTTGTTCAGGCAGCTAAGTTACAGTTGCCAAGTCCAATTTACCTGGGGGTGAATATGACCGTATTCTTTTTAAAGTTAAAAAAAAAAAAAAAAAAAAAAAAAAGAGAGACCAGATCAAATCTGGTCAGAAATTCAGGAATTCTCTCCAGCCCAAGAGAAATTAAATGTTGGAGTCAATTAAAACCATGGACAGGGAAGTGAGGGAGATTACACTAAAACAAAGATTTACTTCTGGTACTCTTTGAACAATTGTAGAAGTGAAAGAATACAACAGTTTAGATCCACACTAGTCCTTCCCAAAATATCCTTTTCCATTTCTGGCCTCTCTAGGACTAGTATAGTCTCACATTTCTGCTTAGGCCTGTGCTTACCTTCCTATTGTCACCTTTGTAAAAGAATTGGGGCCAAAGCTAGGACTAACAAAGAAGGAGCAGGTGCACTTCCACACCAGCCTGTCTTGCGCTTTGGTTTTGGCAACAGATATAAATTAACCAAATGAGTGGAAAAAACATAAAATCTGAACTAAAGATAACTTCTAACTCAATCTTCTCCTCTGCAATGGTAGGAAGTAATTCTGACCTCCAACGCCACCACAGGAACTGTAGTAAGTATGAAAACTAAAGTGCCACACTTGAACATAATCAAAAGGCAAGTGACTAAAAAAATCTGCAGTAGGGCATAGATGGAAATGGGACCCAACAGATTTTTCTTATCAATAGCATGGGCAGTGCTCTGACACAGTAAGATTTTTGTATCACCTCCAGACAGGTGACTCTTATTTTGGAAAGCCTAAATTTTTTTTTTTTTTAACTGTCAAGCAATATAGGGGAAAAAAAGTTCCAACAAAAAATAAGAAAGGATTAAAACTGGAGATATTTAAACAGCAATGTTCTTTTTATGTTTTTCTAGCTACATTCACAAGAAAAAGATAATAAATCTTTTGTATGAAGGAATTATAGTATTTTGTATTATTGGTTACTGTTTGTCTGTGAGGTTCTTCCAACAGATTTGATGATCCTTTTGAAATACAGTAATTAAATATTGTCAAGAAAATATATATATATGTGTATGAACCATACTAATGCGTTCAGTGATAGGAAAATACAAAATAGAAGAGTACTAGCAATTTGAATAGAAACTCAAAAAATAGCCAAATTTAAAATACCATTTTGAAGAGCATGTTGATGGTATCTGAACAGAGTAAACCAAAATCTTTACACCACCATTACTGTCATATCCATTTTGAAAGATTTAGTTCTTGGCATTCACTAAGTTGTGAGGAAGAGAGTGAAAAATAAAAAAAAAGTGTAACTGGTACTGTGTTACTATGGGTAACAGTACTGGGCAAAAGTCTGCATCCTAAGAGCAGGGAGAGAGAACCTACCCCCTTTGGTGCAACTTGATGCTCACTCTCAGGAGGAGGGAGCCCAGGTCAGGTGGGAAGAAAGAGCAATCATGGCAGCTTTGGATCTCTTGGCACCCTCTGGAGGACACCACATCCATAACTGAATTGTTCGCTCTTCCTAGGTCAGTCCTGCATCGTCAGCTGAAATCCTCAGTGACAAAATCAGGTTTCCTTCTTTCTTCAGGACTATCCCCAGCGATTTTCACCAGACAAGAGCAATGACTCACTTGATCTGTGAAGCTGGTTGGAACTGGATCGGAGTAATAGCCACTGATGATGACAATGGGCGGTTTGCTCTGGAGAGCTTTGGGGTTCAGGCCATGGTGAACAACGTCTGCATAGCTTTTAAAGAGATGCTGCCAGCCTATCTCTCTGACAGCACCTTTCACACCAAAGTTGATCGAGCAATTGAGAAAATTGTCAAGGAAAAAAGAGTAAATGTTATTGTTGTCTTTATGAGA
Source organism: Cisticola juncidis (assembly GCA_013400215.1). NCBI lineage: Eukaryota > Metazoa > Chordata > Aves > Passeriformes > Cisticolidae > Cisticola > Cisticola juncidis. The sequence continues at coordinate 2,166,567 of VXBR01008118.1, forward strand.
CAGTTCCATGTGCTCAAACTATTCAAGAAGGCAATTGAGAGGAATGTCAATAAAATCTGGATTGCAAGTGATAACTGGTCAGCTGCAGTCAAGATCAGCACAATTCCCAATATTAGACAGCTGGGAACAGTTGTGGGGTTTGGATTTAAAAGTGGAGACATCTCTTCATTCCAAGAGTTTTTGAGAAACCTTCATGAAAAGCCCACTGAAAACAACAAGTTTTTACGTGAATATATTATGCTTTCATCAGTCTGTGCACACCTGGAATACCATGATTTTCAAACGTGCATTGCAAACCAGTCCCAGGATGATCTACTGGAAAGTGATGGGAGTGAACCTCAGTTCTGGAGAGATGATTTTTTGAATGCTAATGTTGAACCAGGATTTATCCATAGTACTATGCTTGCAGTCTATGCTATAGCTCATGCCATTAAAAGGCAATGCAAAGACAGAGACTGCAAGGATCCATCTGCCTTCACTCCCTGGGAGGTATGATGCTAATTCTTTCAGGTCTCATTCTCTCTGCCTAAATTTCAGCACATTTTTGCTCCCATATTCCTGGAGATAAAAGCTTAGTCCTTTTATTAAATGACTTTCTATCAACTATTTGACTACTAGTGATTGGTCCCATTGCTGCAAACCACTGTGATACACACTGTGAGTGCTCTTGAGAGATGGGGATACTGCAGAATAGGAGCAATCTCCAAAGAGCTTCAAATTTCCTCTCTCACTTTCTCTCATCATGGTATCTGTTCTGTGTTAATTCAAGTTCTTTCCTCTACAGTGAATCTCTACTTGAAACTGAAAATGCAATACATTATACCTCTGTCTTACACTGACTTACATATAAAGACACAGTCTTTAATATGGGTGAGGTACTCGTTATCACACTGCTGGGTGGGAAAAGAAGAGGAATAATCAAACAAGTAAACCTGACCTGACCCAAGAACCTGCTCAGAGCTATTCACTTTTACACACTTTTACTCAGAGGATTAAACAAATGTTCATTTAAAAGTCAAACAACCTCTGAAGCACTCTGATTTGCCACTCTGATTTGCTCTGACCTCTTATCCTAAGTCAGGGCAGGTCAAACCAAGATATGGGACTTGAAAATAAAATCAAGCAACCAACCAATAACCCAGTAACAGTAAGACTCTCACATGAATTAGTAAACTCTAATGGAACAAATTCAGGACTACTTTGTTGGAATGCAGGTTTATGGAGCTACATTTACATCATAACTGAACTAGATTCCAAACCATCCAAATTAAAACTCCTTTTAAGTTGTTAAGCACTCATGAAGAGAACTGAGAGAGATAATTATTTCCCCCAAGATGTTTTCAAAACCTGTTTTTGTACATGAAAATTCAACCCTCAAGGAAGGGAAATATATATGTACAGAAAAATCTTGGGACCCAAATAATACATTTAATACATTTCCATATACAGAGAAACAGTAGAGTGACTGTTGTTATAGACTTTTCAAAAATAATAACCCGTTGCATCAAAAGGTTGCTAAATATTAGCGTCTTCTGTCTGAAGCTCAAGATGTATTCAAAAAGCTCTGGTGTTCTCACACTGTTAGATAAATTGAAAAAGTGGAGAAGAATTATATGACTAGTCTGAGTATATACAGTAAAAAAAATCCTTTTCAGTTCCACACAACTATGCATCATCCACATAAAATGCACCAATAAAATTGGTTAGAAACACACCAGTCCTTCATAAATTCTATAAGCACTCAAAGAATTACATTATACATGAAAAAATGACATATTATATACACCAGATGTGATACATATATTCGACAAAGCCTATTAAGGTGGTATACCAATCAGCACATTTGTTAAATGCTATGAATATCACAAATGAACAAAGAGCATGCTTTTCAAATGCAGTTGAACTTCAAATGCAGCATCTCACCAAACAACTGAATTTTTTTTCTTGTTGGTTAATTACTGTTGACAAAAATCACTAGGCCTGCAAAGCAATAAAGTTTTTGTTTTGATTAAAAACCGTGGCAGCTAATGGGACTATTCCATGATGTTGAACTGGGAGTGGGGATATATAATGTGCCTTAACCTCTCCTTTTCTATATTCACACAGACCTTGTTTTATCTGTCTGTGATGAGGGAGGCAGAAGTTTTCCCCTGTTGAGCAGAATGGTTTACAGTATGAAGCTGGGCAGTGTCCTTAACAAAGCATCCTTGGTCTGGTATTTCCTGTGACCTATCAAATCTAGCCTTGCTGTTTATTGCCATTGTGCCATTGATCTCCCCATTTGACCAAATTGGCATACATTATTTGTTGATTATTAACAGTGCTGAGTCTCACCTTGCCATACACAATTTCAGTCAGAGTCACTGCTGGGAACAGTGCTAGGTACTTCACACGTGCTAGGGGAATTTACTCTGGAAGAAAATGTTGTCCAGATTGACTCTGCTGACAATAAAGTAACAACAGGAGCACTGCCCACCACTGTTCTTTACAAGAAGGGGAGTGCCAAAAGATTCTTAGTTTTTGTATGCAAAAACATTTTCTCTCTGAATATCACCCTAAAATTTTCAAGGCTGAAAAAAAACCCTAGGATTATGAGTTTATGAAATTATGATTCTATTTAATAATAGATTTTTAAGGCCAACAGGGTTGTCTGTACAATGTAATTCTGTAAACAAAATGAAATTGAATTTTAATGCTTGTCTTAGTTCTAAAAGCATTTTTTTAACTTGATATTATCATAGATATGTTCAACAACTCATTTTGTCATATTGACATGATATTAGTGTATGTTTTCATTCCTTACACTTATGTGCAGCTCCTTGAAGAACTTAAAAAAGTTACAGTCATTGATGATGACAAGAAAGTCAAGTTTGACTCCAATGGAGATATGAGCACCAGTTATGATGTCCTTCTTTGGAAAGAAATTGATGGCCACATGGAAATCACCACTATGGCAGAATACGACGCAGAGAAAGGTGGCTTCATCTTTGTGGATGAAGAGAAAAGAAAAGATTTTCTGGCTTTAAAGGTAACTTTTAATTTGTTGACAAATGTGTGAAATTTGTTTCAGATATTTTTTTTCTCCCTGCAGCACTTGCTACTGAAGCATATGCCAGCTAGAAATCTCTTGTGTGGTTTAATGTTCTCCTTTTAGAGCAAATAATCCTTTCTGAGTCTATTCAATTCCTTTCATGCATCCCAAGATGCATGTTAGCCTGTGAGCAGGCTCAAATACAAAATTTGTTTATTTCTCCCAAATGCCCCTAGAAGGATATGTCTGTCCTAAAGATGTTAATCCAGAATCTTACAAAGGGATTTTAAACTAAAAAATTATAGTGCATAAAAAGTCCTCACTTACGTATCACCTCTTTTTTTTTTTTTTTTTTTTTTNNNTTAAAAAAAAAAAAAAAGAAAAGAAAAAAAAAGTTTTGTTGTTTATTTTCCCCTGTTCGACCTGGGATCAGTGACATGAGTAGGTGGTGCCACCCAGAGCCCCAGCACTGGTGTAGACAGGACTCATGGGTGGCCCTGGCCAGTTCCAGCTGGACAATCTGTCCTCTGTGCATGGGTGGAGGTCTGAGCTGCAAGGCATTCCCCACTAATGGGACAGGGAGAGGCTGCTTTACTAGCTGGGTTGAATTCTAGATGCCACATGGGGAGTTAGCTGAGGAAGGAAACCTCAAACCTTGTCTCTCTTTGTGGTGCAAGGAAATGTCTCCACCTCCTTGTAAACACCATCTTGGAAGAGAGGAAATACAGTGTGCTTCAGGACAGATCATCTGACAAAAAAATTGTCTTTGGAAGGAGGACCTGAAGTGAGACCTCAAGAGAAGGCCATGATCACATATCCAGTAGTGGAGCTTCTTGATCCAGGGATAAGCTGGCAAGGATCAGGGCTGCAGTACAGAGCACCCTCCAAAGAGCCTCCTTCAGGCCAAGGTGTCCTCTCTGGGCTCTGAGCAGCTGAGCAGTGTATCAGGATCTCACTTGTGAAGCTCTTCACTCAAATTCCCCATCAGACGCTTCTGTGCATTGAAGATGATCCTCCGTAGTCTAAAAACAGGTTTAAAGCTGAATAAAAGACTTTTATTTAGATTTTAAAGATACACACAAATCCAGGGATTAGCATTCAGGTCCCAAAAATAAAATTATCGGGTAAATAGTGCCCCATTCTATTACTCATTGACTGTGGAAAAAATACAAGAAATATGGATCCTACAATGTCTCTTTTTCAACATAATTTTCAGAATTCCTTAAAATATGTATGACACACAAAAAAAATACAAATTGCAAAAATCCTGGAGGTTTATATTAATGTTCCCTTGTAACTAGCTGTACTTGAGATGATGATCTCTTTTTTTTTCCCCTCTGCACATTGCAGAAGGTTCAGTCAACATGCTCCCAGCACTGCAGGCCAGGCCAGGTGAAAAAAGTTACAGAAAGTCCACACACATGCTGCTATGAGTGTATTTACTGCCCAGAAAACCATTACAGCAACCAAACAGGTAAAAAAATTGTATCCAAATAAAGGTTTGCATACATCAGTGCAATTGTTTTGCTTGGATATAATGTGCCTTAAGAACCTTGGGTTAAATTTTGCACTGGGATTTAAATATTTGTTTATGATCAGTTTCCTGTAAAACTTGGTATAAATCTTTCTTAAAAGGCCAAGTTTTAAGTAATTAGATTGTCCAGCTGACTAGCATTACCCTTTGCTAGGATGGAATTCTGGCTGATTTATGAGTGAGATTTACTCTAATTAAATAGAGTCTTTCCTCCCTGTCTTTCCATAGTACATCCAGTCCAGTAAGCAGCACTTGACTTTGAGGGTGGTGAGCCATTGGAATAGGTTGTCCAGAGAAGTTGTTGTGGTTGCCCCATTCTTAGGAGAGTTCAAGGCCAGGTTGGAAGGAGCTCTGAGCAACCTGGTGTAGTGAAAGTTGTTCCTGCCCCCAGTACAGGAATTGGAACTAGATGGTCTTTGAAAGTCCCTTCCATCCCAAACCATCGTACAAGCCTATGAATCTATGAAGTTCAAGGGTTATGTATTTTGTTTAGCAGTACATTTTGTGTCTTACCACAGGGTACTGTGTAATTTTGTGTAACTGTACAGCAATATTTTCTAGTATCAAATCTAATTTACCACTGGTTTAAGCAAAACCTTTTAAAGGGGAAAATTAAATATGGAGAAGAGAGATGGAATTAAGAAAATTAGGGTAGCATGTACTTTTAATATGCTGAGGGCAGAAGAAAAGTAAATTTCATCTACTCAATTTATTGTGAAATTTCTCCATTCATATTCAAATTCATAGCAGAGAATAGGAATTGCAAAACAAAAGAGCCTTTCAAATCATAATCTAAAACGATGTTTGTTCTTGCTGTTGTATTTTAAAAACTATCTGTAAAGAGAATATTATGGTGTTTTCTTGTTAAAAGAGATGAAAGAAAAACAGTTCAATTTTTTCAAGAGAATTGATTACTCTAGAGTCATGGTTCAGGTTTCAATTAAAGTTTGCCTGTCTAGAGCCCTGGCCAGGCCACATTTCACTGGTCAGTGATGAACAAGACAGTTTTAGAGCCCCGGTGGTTTTCCCTGCTTGCCCCTGGCTGCAGGCAAGGCTTGCTCCCTTGCAGGGAGCTCCAGGCATTTGTCCTGCTCTTTGTGCCGCTGCCACCGCAGCCCTGCAGCTCCTCCCCCTGGACAGCGACAGCCGGGGTCGGGAGCAGTCAGACCCATCTTTTCCCTTTAGCATCCCTCCCCACATCGCTCCTGTATCTCAAGTCCCCACAATCCGCTTTGCAGCTCAATCACTTCGGGGTTCTAAGAGATCCTCCTTTTTTCTGCTTCCAGATATGGATTACTGCTACCGATGTAACAACAAAACCTACTGGGCCCCCATCAACAGCACCACATGCTACAGAAAGACAATCTATTTCCTGGCCTGGACTGACTGGTTTGCTGTCTTCCTCCTCCTCCTCTCTGCTTTTGGGGTTGTGTTGGTTTTGTCCATTTGTGTGATATTCACCAAAAACTTGGACACACCAGTCGTAAAGGCGTCTGGTGGTCTGACTGTCTGCTACATTATCCTCTTCAGCCACTTCTTAATTTTTTTAAGCACTGTCTTCTTCATAGATGTACCCACAGAATTCAAATGTAAAACTAGGCAAGCGCTCTTTGGCATAAGTTTTACACTCTGCATTTCATGTATTTTAATAAAGTCACTAAAAATTTTATTAGCTTTCAGCTTTGATCCCAAGCTTCAAAATTTCCTGAAATGCATGTATAAACCTATTCCCACTGTGGTCACCTGCACTGGAATTCAAGTTATCATTTGCACCTTCTGGCTAATATTTAGGACACCTTTTGTAAATCAAAATTTCTCAATCCCAAGATCAATAATTCTGGAATGCAATGAGGGGTCTATTGTAGCTTTTGGGATTATGTTGGGCTACATCGCTGCCCTAGCATTTATTTGCTTCATATTTGCCTTTAAAGGTAGGAAGTTGCCAGAGAATTACAATGAAGCTAAATTCATCACTTTTGGCATGCTAATTTACTTTATAGCGTGGATCGTATTTATCCCTGTCTACGCCACTACATTTGGCAAATACTTGCCAGCAGTGGAAATCATCGTTGTTTTAATATCTAATTACGGAATCCTCTGCTGCACTTTTCTTCCAAAATGCTATATCATAATTTACAAGCAAGAAAGAAACACAAAATCTGCCTTTCTGAAAATGGTTTACACTTATTCCTCCAAGAGTGCAGGCAGCGTTGCTGTTAGTCAGGTTTCTTTAGATTCAAAATCTTCCAGCTTCCAAGGTACTATCACAGACTCACGTAAAACTGAGAATGACTCTGTGAATGGAAACTGCCATTTCCAAGTGCCTGGGCAGCCACTAATAAAAGGCAAAGCTCTTCCTAAAAATGCTGCAAGGACTATGGTCAGGAAAAGAGTCTCCAGCATATGACTGGCCAGTGATAAAGTACCAGAAGATAAAAAAACATTTTTGGGAGCCATTTCTCTTTCAGATCTCTTTCCTTTTGGTATCTTCAAGGAGGGCAGGCCACATGAAACACCTATCTCTGTACTTAGGCAATTATCCATTACCAGATCTGAAAGGCTTTCCTGACTCACAGAGTCCATCCCTTGCTCCTGAAAACTCCCTGATGTGCAATCTCCTTCAGCAGCTCCCTTCCTCCCCACCCAGCCCATATCACCCTGTGGGAACTTATCCTGCAACCTCCCTTCCTCAAGTGAGGCAGAAGCATCACAAAATTATTATTTCTCACGGTCATGTAAGTGAGACCACCTGAGTTTCCCCATTTCATTTGCTTCTTTGATAGTCAGTTGTTGAAGGAGCTCTTCTTCTCATCTGGCCCCATTTTACAGATCAAAGAGAACCTTGTCCCTGCCTTTGTTTGCCAAGATAAACAAGTCCAGTCCTTTAGTCTCCACTTTTAAGATAGGCTTTCCATTCTTCTGAACTTCCAAAAGCAACTCTTTTCATCTGGTATCAGTGAATCTTTTTTTTTCCTCCCCAAAATTGTACACCTTATTCCAGATAAGTGCTGTAGTAACATTTAAGGTTCCTTATGTTTACCAGCATGGTAATGAGACCGATTTATAAAGAAATCAGAGAATTCTTCTGGAGCTCTGTAGTTATACATATGTTTATCCACCTTTTTTTCCCATACTCAGAAGAAACACACATTCACCTCATGTCCATCCTCTGATGCATGAGGAGGGCAAGCCCTAGGTGTCCTTTTGTTTGAAAGTATAAAGTCAATGTGTAATGTCAAAACTTATAACCATTAATTGATTCCTCTCATTAGCATAAATAATGTAATGACCAGTATCAGCATGAGTGCATCCTGGAAAATTTGAGGGGGTTGATATATATTTAGAAAATGTGATATTCAATAAGAACACAACAATGCATCATTATGATACACAGAAGCAGCACGAGGATGACCTGGCATGATCTACACTGAATGAGTCTCTCTGCTCTGTAGCTCCAGGAGCACAGCTGTGCTGTGCCATCTCTATGAGAGGCAAAGGGCACATCCAGGGAAGGAAGAATTTTTCTGTCAGGGAATTAGTACCACAGAGATTAAACAGCACAGCTACATTGTCAATACAGGAAGAGAAAAATACTTTTTCATATTCATGAAGCCCAGAACATAGAAAATTTGCTATTTTAAGTTCTGCACCATGTTACTGTAAAATAATCCTAAAATCCTTGGTATTGTGTATCTGTGAAGGTATTTTAAAGTCATTTGAAAGGCAAGAGTGCAATTCACATACAGATTTGTGTAAATACATATGCTCTGTTGCTGATTGTAGGAATGAAGGGTGGTGTGTTTATATTTATATGTTGAATGTTGTTTATACTTCAGTTGTTACAAATACTTTTCTGCATATGAGGTTATACATGGTAAGGTTAAAATGCCTGAAATCTGACTGCCAATGCAGCAAGAAATCTTCCCCTAAAAGAGAGAAGCAAAGCTTATACTGCACAACTGTCAGCAATCAGCTGGTGAGAAAAGTTAATTTGGCTGGAATGTTGTACTTGTATTTATTGCTTTCAAAAGTCCTGAGAGCAGCATGCCTCGAAGCTATATGAAAGGGAATGATTAAAGCCATATCAATATTTAAAATTGAGTTTGCTTACTTAATTTCCTTATCTCTCCCCATGGGCTCCTATTTGGCCTTGAACAACAGCAATACACGCACCTGTCAAGTGTTTCCACTGTGGACCTCAGCCTGCTTAGGAACATCCTCTAGATTGAAAGCTGTCTGGGGAATCATCCTGCAGGATAATGAGGAGAATGTCTTAATGAATAGTGCCTGGTGACAGCAGTGTGAAGGTCTCTACCAAGGTATCTCTGAGGAAAGACATCACATGTGGCAGAATTCCAAAGGAGACCTACATGCTCCATCTAATCCTCCAGCTACTCAGGTCTTCTGTGCAAAGAACAGTCCATGGTGGAGCAGAGAGGATGTAACAGGTTTGGGAACTTGACTTGGCAGCAAAAAAGAGACATTATACCAAGATGTGTTACATGGTTTTAAATGCCTTGTCTACAAGAAGCAAGTGATCAGATGTAGGTAGAACATAAAGGGATTGTGCTACCCTACACAGAGGATATGAAAAAGCTTAAAGTAGGAGTTTATCATGCTAAAGGAGCACTTGTGCACATTCTCCTGCCCATGGCATTAAGTATTCCAGCAATCTTTTTCTCTTTCCAGTCATGGGGACATCAAATGAGCCTGAGACAGATTTTCATCCCCAGAGCACAGAATGAGAATCACTTTTCAGAGTCATAGCGAAGTCTTATCCTGGTGCACCCAGAACTTTGGCCCATAGGTCAGGCCATGTGAGGCCAAAGGGACCAGCACTTTTTTCTGGCCCAGAGCACACTCTGCTTGCTTACTTTGGAAAGAACCTGAAACCACTTCTCAAAACACTAACATCCCACAGGCCCATTCTCCATCTCTGAGAGCAATAGAGAGAACAAATATTTCCAAATACAGTGTTCACAGAGAAATCAAATGGGAAAATGCTGTTTTTTAAGGTCAGCAGGAGGCTGCTCTGGATGTAAATATTATTTAACCTTTTTTGGGCTTGTGTCATCGATTGTTAATAATACTAAATTATGCATTCTGAAGCCACTATCATACAATGTAGAATATCTTCTTCAGCGAGAATGAAGGCCACCAAATGTTCGACATTCTCTTCTCCAGACCATAATTCCCTCAAGATTTCAGTAGCTCTGGCTGTGTAGGTGCCTTTCAGCTGCCCACAGGCTTCAGAGCAGTTTTTTGGCGAGTGCTGGAAACTACGTGAGCTCCAGGCTTCATCTCAGCAGCTGTGCTGATGGCCATTGGAACTATAGTGACTCTAAATGTGTGAGTGACCATCAGGAGGGGCAATGAATAGCAGTGTCTGGGGTGCTGCTCATAATGAAGGACACTGAACCAAGTCCAGATGTGCTGATTCTTCCTACCCTTCCCAGCTGTGTCTTCAGGGACAGGAGGCACTGCTTGACATTACACGACTCTCTTTGAGCAAAGGTAAAGTATCATCCTCTAGGTCATTTCTGCTGATGTGTCTTCATCTCCCTGACAACATTCTGGAATAGGGCACAGCTGCTCAAGGAGTGTGTGTGCATGCAAAGACATCCATTTCCTCCTTTTTGTGATATGCTCTGCTTCTGAAGAAAAGATAGCTGGAGGTTTTGGCTACAAATAGTCCACAACTTCTCTTTTGTGCTGTCACATTGAGCACAGGACTCCAGCTGTTGCCAGACAGTGATCCATCCCTGGGGAGTGGGACTTCCTCTGTTCATGTGCAGCCATTCAGGCTTTGGCTGATGCACGTAAAATCTTCCACTGCTCGGTGCATCAGCTCTGTTGAGACAATCTTACACTGTCCAGAATCTGTGCTGATTTCTCTGAGTATTTTTTCAGGGTTTGTTTCTTGTTTGATTTTTTTTTTCTTTAATAAAACTCTGTTCAGGACATGAAAGGGAAAACAACAACAACAACAAAGTTTTTCAGCTGAAGTAGATGGAAAAGCCTATGATGAGAATTAGTATATTTGAGCATTCTGAAAGCAGTAAAATGACAGAAACACAGATGTGGGCAGATTTGTGTCAAAGAACTTACACTCTTCATAGAATCATAAAGTGATTCTTGAAGAGATTATGATTCATAGAATCATAAAATGGACCTTCAAGATCATCTAGTTGCCATGGGCAGGAACGTCTTCCACTAGACCAGGTTGCTCAAAGCACCATCCAACCCTCCAGGGACGGGGCATCCACAGCTTCTCTGGGTAACCTGTGCCAATGTCTCACCAACCTCACAGGGAAGAATTTCTTCCTAATCTAAACCCATCCTGATTCAGTTTAAAGTGATTACTCCTTGTAATGGGGGTATAGGAATCACTACATGCCCTTGTAAAAAACCCTTCTCCATCTTTCTTGTGTGCCCCCTTTAGGCATTGGAAGGTGCTGTAAGGTTGTAGGAAATATTAAAGGTAAGAAGACTTTCAGAAAGCTGTGGATGCAAGCCCCAGAAGCAGAAAGAGCAGAAGAGCTTAGAATTAGTTGTAACTGCAAAGTGTGAAAGTAGAAGATACAATAGTACAGCAAGCAAGGACATAAAACAATAGTCTGAGTCTTAGGTTTGGCTGGGATAGATCTTAAGACCACAGAGAAAATATGCTTAGCAAGATAGTAGAAAGTTTTAAGCTTAATAATGGAATATTGTTTATTGTTACTAGAAAGCATACAAGCAAGTATTGTTTGAAGCAGATGTACATGTGCTTTCAGAGATTGGCTAGAACAATTGCCTGTAAGCTTTGGCAATATGCTATTGGCTGGAAAACTTTTAAAATGTCCTGTAACAAAGAAATCTTTAGCTGCTGCTGGCAGACGTGAGCTGTTGCCATCCTTCAATTGTGTAAAACCTTCTTATGAGACTGATGCCCCAATAAAAGCTCTATGAATGCCTAGCAGTAATCCCATCCCATTCATGCCCTAAGCCCCAACACATGAGGTCTCCCTGGAATTTTCTCTTATTCAGTCTGAACAACCCCAGCTCCCAGCCTGTCTTCACTGGAGAGGTGCTCCTGGTCTCTCTGGTCGTTTTTCTCTGGTCAGGACTCGCTCCAGCAGGGCCACAGTTCTAACATGAAGCTGAACTACCACGTCTGTTCCTTTAGATGAGTTTTGTCTCGGGCGCTGACCTTTCCTCACTAGAGTTGCAATCCCTGAGTGGGGTAGGTGAACAAGGTGCCTTCTCCGGAGGACCGATCTCCTCCGGGTGTCGGCGGTCGTCCCGCTTCTCCTCGCCTTTCCTCTGGGAGCGGCTGGAAGAGTTCCCGCGGCGAGGCGCGATCGGGCGGGGCCAGGCGGGGCCGAGCAGGGTGAGGTGGGGCCGGAGTCGCTCCGTCTGTGGCAGAGGGCCCGGCCGAGGCAGAGGGACCCACTGCTGCAGAGTTCCGCTGCCCCTCGCCATCATCTCGCCATGCTGCCGGCGCGCCTCCGCCCGGNCGGGCACCGCCCGCGGTAAGGGGATGCTTAAGGGGCTGCTCGCCTCGCCGGGGGTAAGAGTAGGCGCTAGGATCGGCCCCGCGGCGGCGTCCCGGGGCTGACGGGGAGGTGCGCGGGCGGGCGGCTCGGGACCGGGACCGGGCTGACGGGTGGGGCGGCCCGCTCGTGGCACCACAGCTCGGGTGGTCCCGAGCGTTCTCCTGCTCGCTTGGGTACCCGCAGCCGCGGGCGGCGGGGAGGTCAAATCAGACCCACAGAAACACTCGCTGAGTGCGGGGATATTCCAGAGGCGGCGCGGAGGTGACTCTGCGTAGCCGAGACCTGGAGGTCTAATCCCTAAATTACTCCTCCAACGACCAAAATGGGTAGGGTTTTTCTCTTCCACAAGTTACTATCAGCCGTAATTCTCTTAGTGCACGGTTTACAGAGGATTTTTTCCCCCACTCTTCAAGCTGAGCAGGCTCACCGGGTGGTTGCAAGTTACAAACCTTCGAAGTTTGACAAAAGAATCCTTCTCTGGACTGGACGTTTCAAGACAGAAGAAGAGATTCCTCCGAGGATCTCGTAAGTGCGCTGGCATTGTCCAAGGGTACCATGGAACTGAAGGAAAAGCAGTGTTGTGATCCCGATCCTGTGTAAAATTTAGAGCTTTTCCACAATTTAAAACGGTCGGTTTTACAACACTGAGACTTGGAAACAAATTAGAGGGCAAGAGAATTTCCTGTCCTGGTTAGAGGTTAAGATGAGAAAATGTTCCTTGCTGGAGTCCCTAGAGCGTGGGATTAAAAACTGGATCCATCTGAGTAGACAGCCTTGGTTACATTTATGTACTGGCTTGTTTGTTTTGCTTATTCTTAACGTGCAGTCAGAGAAGGATGTTATTGGTAAACAATATTTTCTGTTTATAGCTCGCAAAAACTGTTCTAAGGGAGCTGTCACTGAATGATTACGTACAACAAATTATTTTTATTATAGAATTCGAGGAAAATAGGGAAGGAGGTAATGAGAGGAGAATCCTTCATCAGTGAAAACTGATTACTTGACATAGCTTTAGTCTCCTATTCTTGCTGACCCACTGAACTAGATGATCTTGGAAGGTCCCTTCCCACCCATACCACACAGACTCGACAGATCTTTGACCTCCTGAGAATTAGCAACCCCTAAGGGAGTCAGGCATTAAACACCTGAAACCCCTCTAATGTTTAAGGCTCCCCCTGCCTAGGATGTTAAGATAGCGTGTTAGACATCTCTCCATGACACTTTTTATTGTCACAGTATGTCACTGCCTTGGGTGACACATTGGGACTAAACAGCGTGCAGAAGTGTGTAAAGCAACAGCTACATCCTCTGCCTATCCTTGGTGACTCCTGACAATTTCACTGGAATTCACTGAGCTGACAGTGGCTCTCTGGACAGTCTAACCTCTCATGTGCTGTTAGTTTCACCATCTTCCTCTAGAGGAAGCTTCAGACATGCCTCAGGAGCTGTAAATGCTATTCAAGTCGTTGGGAGATATTTATAAAGACAAGACATTTGCCAGTCATACAAACACATACACAAAAACCACTCCTTTCTGGCCTGGCAGGTGAGTGTCACTACTGTGCTTTCTGGGTGAGCAAAGTATTTTTAGAACTGTACAACTATCCTATTCCTATCCTACCCTATTTATAGTAATATACTAGAAGTAGTTAATTGTTAGACGTTGAGGCTGAACTGTGGCACTATTTTAAATCTTGTCAACAAAAGAACTGCAAAGTGTTGCTGCCTGTGAACACAACCTAACTGCTGAAGATAGTCTGTACTATGAAACAAATCTGCAGGCTTTATTCAAGGTTGTTGTGGTTTCTTTGTTTTTTTTTTAAAGCCCCTGCTGTTGCTGACTTTAGCAGAGGTTTATCTGGAGTCTTGATTAAGGACTGAATAGCAAAGGCCCTAATATGCAATTAAGGAAGAACATTGTAAGGTCTGTTTTTCTTAAAGCAGATGAAGAAAGCAGGGATAAACTGAAAATCTGCCTCAGAGGAGTTTCAATTAGTGTACTGTGAAATATAATTAGGCTAATACATCAGACAAATAACATTTATGGTTTTGCTTTTGTTGCCACAAATGGGTAATTGGATTAATGATCCTACGTGCCAGTCTGATGTGCAGTTTGCTTTGAAAATGATTTTTATCACTGTACAAACCAGAAGCAGCTCCTTAGAACTGCAGGCATTGTTAGTCACCTGCAAGAAACAGTGTGCACAACGTGCTCCTCCTGTGTGTGCTGGCAAAGAAGGGATGGTACAGCACTGCCCCTCATGGGACCTGTCCTCTTCCACCACACCCAGAGCAAAGCACTGCAGCCCTCAGCCTTGGTGCAGCTTTCTTGGGCACTGCCAAATTCCCAGCACTGCCCAATCCCACCACGTTACTCTTCAAAGTAAATCTAAAGGTTTTTGAAGGAAAGAGAGCATTACACCATGTTTACTTTAAACACAAAATCATTCTTTATGCAGCTATTCTTTTTACACATATAGTTGTGTATACATATGTATAAAACCTATACTTATATCTTACAAATATATATAGCTATAGATATAAAGCATTCTCATGATAATCTATGAAAGGAAAATGGTGCACAGCCAGTATTATTACGAACATCTTAAAGACTGCACTCCCAAGTATAATGTCTGACTTGGAAAAATTTAGCTGAACATTTTGGGACAATTTTCATGATTTCCTGTACTGCCGGTTCCCAAGGCCATGCCACTGGCTCAGAGGAGAGGAGGGTGGATATGGAAGCTGTACCAAAGCAGACTACTGGGCTGTCCTTTGCACCGACTACTCTCAGAGGACAGCAGTTTTCACTACTTTTGCCTTTGATGACCAGCAAAAACAATCCTGTAGGTGTTCATTCCTGAAATAGGGAGGTGGCTGACATCAGCTGCCCACTTTCTGTCAGGCCGCTACAGCAGCAGAACTGAAAGAACTAAATAATAAGAGAACTAAAACATTTAACTAGTAGCAGTACAAACTGCTTTAATCGACAATCCAAGGATGTCAAGTCCTTAGCCTACAGAACCAAATCTGAACAGGTTAGATATAGCAGTAATTGATTTCAAAGTTTACTTCAAATAAAGGGAGCTTGTTTTCACTCCATCCAACACCACATATATGTCTCCATCTGTTTTAAACAGATAACTCCATTTAATTTTCACTATGTTTAGAGTTTAAGGTATGATTTCTGGTCTATTTACCCCAAGCATTGAAATGCAAACATTTATTGCCGTAGTAATTTTTTCCCAGCTTAAAAAACCCCAAAACGGTCTAAATCCACTAAATGTTGCTTTGCCATGGGAAATGGATTAGGATCAGAAAATGGCTGATACATAGCTAACCGCAGCAAGATGCTTGTTTCAGAAGCTAATTTTATATTTATTTTTAAATTGTGATGTTATGTCTGCAATGCTTTGAAGAGATACTTTGCCTTTTTTAATGACTCAATTCAACTACTTTAATTGCAGGCCAGAGATGCTAGACAAGGCAAGAAACAAAGCTCGAGTGAAAGCCTGTTACATCATGATTGGGCTCTCAATTATTGCCTGTTTTGCAGTGATTGCTTCAGCTAAGAAGGTATGACCGTGTAGCATAATATAAAATAATGGAATTCTGTGAAAAGCACACGAATCTAAACCAAGAGCAGCAGCTTACAGCTGCCCAAGTTTTAGCTAACATAATCTCTGTCACCCCTGCCACCGTGGGGGGCTGTTGCCCATTCCTGAGGTTGGGTAGCTTTCCCTGGGCGCATCCTTACTCCTGCGCTGTTACTCCCTCAGGCTGCTGCACGTCACGAGTCCTTAACGAGCCTAAACTTGGCAAAGAAGGCCAAGTGGCGGGAGGAGGCCGCGCTGGCCGCGGAGGCAAAGACAAAGTAACTTCATCTGAAATGCTCAATGTCCTCGGAAGAGCAACATTAACTGCTGTAAGAGCAATTGGTGAATTTCTCCCCTAAATGGACAACTGTAGTACGCACACCCTGAAGCCAGTAAGGGCAGCTACAGCATCACAAAGAGAAAGGGAAGGTCTCTTTCATTAGGAAGATATTCAAGATACTTGTTGCATATAATTAAAACTATTTAGAATGTTTTGCATATGATTAAAAGCAGTAATTCTTTTTAAAGAGATCAGGTAATTTCCTAAGAATGTCAGGTACCTTTGGTTAGATAACCACAAAATATTTAAACCCAAGAAGTTTTCTGTCTGGTAACATTGCATAGTTTTTCAGTGCACAAATTCCCACTTGGAACTCATTGGCATCAATCCTGTATTCAAAATAGTATTTACATTTTTTAGAAGAAACACTTACTGAATCACTAAATAAATACAGCCAACATCTGTAAAATAGGTTTTATTGGTTTCTATATGTTATTTGGAGATTTAACATTCCACAATATTGCATACTACTTATATGTGTTTTGTTACAGTAATGGGCCTTTGGCCTGGATTTAAAGATGCACTATTACTATCTGAAGTTAATACAGATAATTTAGTTTCCGTGCATGCTATGAAGACATTGTGCCGTAAATAATTAGAATTTCTCGTTCCAGATTTCAGTGAAATCTTGAGGTCATAATTTAAGTCCACATATCAATTTGCAGACCTGTTACAAAAATCCTCATTGTTCAATTTAATAAATTTTAACCAACTGAGAATTAACCATGGAGGAAAGATAACAGTGCATCTTTACTATTTTCTTTGATAGGGCCAACAATAAATAGTTTCCAGTTGCAAATTTGTTCTACAGCAAACATTTCTGTGCCAACATTATTAGTATTTTTTGATTGCTGCTAGCAACAGTGTCTAAAGCAAATACTAGAAAATTAAAAAACTGTATGAACCAGTCCTCAGACAAAAGTGCAATGATGAAAAAGTAGATATGACTTAGTGTAACAAGAGTAGGGAATAAAAAAAAACAACTTATGCATAGTTGCATAGATTAGCTAGTTAGTATTCACATTTAAGCAGAACAAATGGTATCCTTTTAATTAAACCCAACCCCCTGTTTTTAAACACACTTTGTAACTGATGGGGCACTTCAGATTGCATATAAAATGCCAAACTTAAAGAGATTTTAACATCACAGTTTTATTTTTCTCTCTTCATACTGGTTTCATCAGTTTGGGTAACATCATCATACTCATGCTCTTACCTGCAAATGAGTACACCGGAGCAGACCTTAAGTTATAGTCTCTGGTTTTATTTTGTTCATTTATGTGCTTTTAACAAAGCATGATATAAACCCAGTGACAAAACAGGAGAGACCATCCTGTATGTATGTCCTTTAAAGAATTTTCATTATTATTTTCTAACAGTATCAGGTTTATGCTGAGTTTAAATAGGGATTTTCATTATCCTAAGTTCTGGAATTTTAGCTCCCTTTCTAACTGTTCATTTAAATGGTATCTGAGGCATGAAATAGTTTGTCTAAATGCGTAAAGTGCAGTCACTAACCGTCCACAAGATAGAATAATATATCCATACAACTGGAGACATTCTTTCAAAACAAATATAATACTTTAAATGTCCCCTCTTTTCTTCATTTTCACATCTTTCAATTGAAGATTTTCATAGTTCAGTTTTGGTTTAAATATGAGAGGCTTACAAATGTAGTTTTACAGGGTTCTCCAAATAAAAAGCAGGCACAGCTGGTTGTTATCAAAACAAGGTTGTTAGAAACAAAGGAATACCCTGTTACCTGAATAATTTTCTTACACTATAACACTGAAATTCAGTATTTGCTTGTAATCTTAGTAGATTTCCATGATTGTTACCCTGTTCTTTGATAGAAGGGGAGTGGGGAGACCATGGGAAAGAATGAAGGTTGGTGTATGAAAACCTAAAATATGAGAGTAAAAAGGGCATAAGTAAAATCACCTAACATTATTTGAAAATTTGGCAGCTGTACTCAATGTTATCGCACTATTCAAAACTGTTGTATGCTGTATAAATCTAGGTTTAAAGTGTCATTTGCTAAAATATCTCATCATTCAGAGTTCATAAAGTAACAGCACTCCTATATACACTTCTTTACACATCTATTTGCCACTAAAAAGACAAGGGAGATTGCTTTCCTCCCAGTTATATCTTAGTCAAAACTGACCATTAATATTAGAAAATCCACTTCAAGTCCCACATTCAATTACAATATAGAATATATTGCTGTAACATCAAAGTGAAACATCTTAGAATCATAATTCGCGTGTAAAAAAAATTCTAAATATAAAATGGTACTGTAAATGATACCACCTTTAACCTGTATTTTTCAGTGCATTAAAATATTATTTAGTGACAAGCACAGTGCCATGGGTAAGTGATTTGAAGTTTGAATTGCAGCTTTTTATGAAGCATGAAATGCTCTCATATGTCACAAATTTCACTTAACCCAGGAGTTTGATGTTAATACAATAATTACAGGTAATAAAAAATAGCAGTACTTCAGAATTAACCCAAAGTATTAATTTCTCCAAATGAGATATACTACTAATACACCAGAAACACTACCTATACGCAAGTCAAAGCAGAGCATACACTTTTCTGTACTCAAAATCGTTAACTTGAATATTAAAATTCTATTTCTTTTAGTGTTTAACAGCAAACACTGTATATTGTAGAGCCTAAATATTTAGATGACATAACTTCTAGTTAGTTTTGGTATCCAGATACTTAATGCTATTTACAGTACAACAAACTTTTCCTTCAACTGGAGTGATTCACTATTCATTTTTCACTGCAGTATTTCTATTGTCTTACCAAAAGCAAACCAAATTCATTAAGCTAAGGAACAATTCAAGTGGCAGTAGCATATTTGGTCAAAAAACAACATCTATTGTCTAAACTTTTAAGAAGCTATTGTACTAAAAGGCAAACATTGCAATGTTTCTCAAACTAAAGTGGTGTTACCACATCTTGACAGAAGATGGCTGTAAAACATCAGCTTGGTGACTGGTGCACATCACCTTTCTGTCATTACTAATTGCAGCTTCCTTGTGGTAACTGCAGCGGCTCCTTCCACTGCAAAGTACTGCAGTTGTGGCTGACTTGTAATGCCATTTAGCAGCTTTCATTACAGAGCCAACATCAAATGACCAGCAAGGTCTCTACTGATTCCAATTTGAAAACCTATGAAATAGTTCTCTTCCCACATAATTCAGAAAAAACTTTTTCATATATTCAATATTATATTAGGTAATTAGCATTTATATATATCTATTATGTATTTAAATACATTTTATAAATAAATTCTAACAGTGTGTTGTAAAGTAAGTAATGCATAAAAGTTTCACAATTTAAATAAATATTTTTCACATTCCAATTCAGCTTCTTACAAGCTCATCTTTATTTCATGCCTTAGTTCTGAAGCAATGTTTCTGCTTCAATAGAAGAGGTAGATTTGATAAGACTGGGCAAGTCAAGCCTACTGCCAAAAATTCAACTGTCAGTAACTGTATTGCTGATATGAAGTTTGAGACTACATAAAAAATTCAGAACTACTACCTAAAATCCTACCAAGTCTTAGCTAAACAGTTCTTGTTAAATCACATTTAATGTTTTTAGACATGATTACTCACAGTTGTTTCTGTACATAAGAGATAATGAAGAACACAAATACAAAACAGAGAACAGTTGTCTCTAACACAATTGTATAAAAGTGCATGAGCTGTTTCTTCATCTATTTCTGCAGAACGTATTCAGCTTTTCCTCTAACTTTGGCCATAAAGAATAGACCTCTGAGAAAAAAAAAAATAAAACAACAAACCATACAAGTGTTTAGATTTTATGCTTATATTCACTAGTTTAGAGCTGGAACCCCTCCATTGGAGCCTCCTGTTGTTGAAACACAAACTGCTGCTGACTTTCATCCACCTGAGGCGCAATACTAGAGTCCTCTTCCTCCACGCCAAAATAATGTTCTATAAGTTCAAAAGCCTTTTGGTAGATCTCTTGGTTTTCATGCCTCTGAAGAAATTCGATTTTGTCAAGTCCTAAATTCAAAAATAGAACATTTTCAAAAATATAGTTGCTTAAATGAATGATGAATTCAAATGGAAACAGCTTATAGGATAGCAGTATTTCTTAAGACAACAAGATGAAATCACAAGTCACCTCAATTTATTTGACATCACTGGTTCTTTATTTCCTAACCCATGTATTTCTACTCTTTATTTTCTGCTGTCCAAACTCATTTTAAAACTATGCTAGAAGCATTTCAATTAAACTAGTACCCCAATTTCTGTTCTTCTACCCTTAAGTCTTCCCCAACTCTAAATTCTATCTCCGCTCATAGAGTTGTCACTGAGCACAGTCTGGTATATTTTTTAAAATTTAATTTTAAGATTTGAAGATACTACCCTTTGGAAAGCTTGCCATTTTGCAAGTAGAGGACATAACCTCTGTTCCTTTGGCTATTTAAGTGCTAGGCAGTCAGTTAGGTTGATACATAAAGTTCCTGTTTAGCTTTTTAAGGTAATGTAGTTTCCACTTAGATTTGACTAGAGAGAGTTCAAATGAACCCTTCTGGTGACAGCTTCAGCAGCCTATGCTTAAGTGCCAAAGGAAAGAAGAGAACCTGGAGAGTCAATACTTAAAACTATGAACGGACAGAAAATCTGCAATACAATAAATTACATTAAAATCTTCAGTACTTATTCCTCTTATGCATTTAATTGCTAAGTTCTTCAAACATGCACTTGATTTAAAAAATTAAACAGGGAATTCAGATGTAAAGACTGCTTTACAGAAAAGTAAGTACCATCTAATCAGATATAATGTGTTCAGTTAGAAACACAGTTCTGTTAGTTACCAGCAGTTTCTGAAATACAAATGTCTGCCAATTTTGTTTTGTCAGAGCTACAAAAAAGGCAACTCTCCATATACAGAATGCCAGTTTCATTATAAGCCAATTGTAAAATAATCATGAAATTCCATAAATTAGTTCCTCTAAAATGCCTTCATATAGTGGTTTAATTCAAGAACCTTTATAAGAAGCTTAAAAAATATTGTAAAAGTAAAAACTTACTTAGTTTTATGATCTGAAGTTGATTGTTCTGTTACTGATATTTACAATATTAAAAAATATATCCAACTTTGGGATCAATTAAAAAACCCTGATCTTACATCTCTGTTGGTAATGAAACTGTAGCAAACAGGACTGTGTATTGAAGTATTAAAAACTGTATTTAGGAATGGCTGATAAATTAATGCAAAACATGGTTCCAATAGACTGGGACACCTGTGTTAAACCCTTCTGAGAATGCTTCTCTAGAGGGACATTTAAACTGACTGCAAATACCTATTTTCTGCATTTAACCACTTTCCCTATAATATTACACTGCTTAATTTGTGATACTTGATGTCTATGTATGCTTGGAGTAATTCTTATATTAAAACTTAGCTGCACATTTCAAAATGACTCACAGTGTTTTTGGTTTTCCCGCCTAGACTAAGGAAGCTCAGGTGTGCAGTTTTACAAGAAGTGTGTTCTTACCATAGGCTTCCTCTATGAGGGCACAGTAAGGATTAATGCCGATTCCATTTTGCTTTGACTCTTGTTCTCCAAGACGCAGAATATTTTCAAGTCCATTTAAAGCCACCTGTACTATTTTTGAATCCATCACAGTCAAGAGGTCACAGAGAGGCTTGGTACAACCTAGTGCTACCAAATACCTTTATAACAGAAAAAAAAACAGAGGAAAAGAACTGATAATCCACCACATTCTGACATACCAGTCTACTGTTATTGATACTTACTTTTGCTAAAGAAAGTGGCTGAAACAATAAAATTTCTACACATGCAACAATATAATGAGAAACTTAGCCCAAAATGAAATAAGTATTACAAGTTATCCTAATAAAAAAAAAATCACTGTGTGCATTCCTAAGTGGATTGTCAAATCTGTTGTCTTTTCAATTTTTTACCTACGATCTTCAGGTGGGTTTAATTGAATTATATTTTAAAAAAATTTTAGCAGCATGTTCTTATGTCAGACAGTTGAAATTTTCTAGTGGTAAAAATATCAAGTAAACACATTAGCTACATGTAAGAACACTGGGCACTCTTCTGTGCTAACAGTCCACACGAGCAGTCCATTAAGATATTGGCATGACCTATTTATAAAGACAAGGATGTAACTGTAAATACAAAGACAAAAATACTGGGATTCTGGGTATCCCACTCCTTTTGCCAACTTTAAAGAAAATTGTTTATGAACTTTCCCAAGACCTGTGTCTTTGCTTCTAGCATGTAAGTAAAATGAAGACAGCAATGTTTGCCTAAATATAGTTTAATTCAGTGGTTTAAAACTGTCCTGCAGTTAGGCAGTAGTACCCTGAGGACATTAGGGGGACTAAAATTTCAGGACACCAATAACATAAATGTATTTTTGATGAGAAGCCATTGTTATGGTACTATATATGCACATCTACTATTTGAAGATCCTGAATGAAAATTTATTTTCAAAATGCTAGATTTTGAAATGCTACATTATATAAGCAATTAAAATAAAATTTAAAAAAACAGGATACTTTCCTTTGTTATCCCTGTTATCCCTCAGATAACACTTAGTGGTTATAAGAAAATCAGGATTAGTTACATTATAATTAAATGAGAATATACTTATTGTAGCAGATCTCCCAAATATGCTGGCGAAGTTATCACATCACTTTTAGTTCTGGCTTTCAAATAAAACAGTAACTTTTAAATCAAATTATTAGTTACTGATTCAAAGTGATCATTATTCTACAGTATTCAGAGAAACCAGAGAGTATTTTATTCCAGAAATTCTATCTTTGAAGCATATAAATAGCTACTGACAGCAAAAAGTTTAATCGAACTTAGCTCTAAGCAAGGAATTTAGATATCCGCTTAAAAATAATACTGATAGTGAGTTTAAAATACATGAAGAAGCCACTAAAATCCCAGAAGTCTGTCCCCAAATGTACAATCCCACTGCACAAGTTTTCTAAAGAACCCCCTACAGTTTTTCATTTTCAAACACTGAAACTGTTCATCAACTTTTCCAATTGTGTTTGACAATGTAATATCAGCTGTGGAAGATAACCCTGTGAAGGCTTTAGGTGCAACACCTCTGAAGCAAAGTACTAATTATTTATTAAGTTTGTTGCATGTACTTCTTTGTTTTTTCTGAATTTCTACGTTTAGCCTCTGTACAGTTTCAAGGAAATGAGGCTATGTTTAGGATTTTGTTGCTATGAAGGGTCAAGATTCAAATGCAGAAACCCAAATGCCCCATGGAAGATTCTTAGGCAGAGAAAATAACTACATACACAAACTTACCTGATCTGTTCAGGGGTTCCTCCTGATGTTGCATTAGTTATGGCCCATGCTGCCTCTTTTCTGGTGCGAAATTCAGCTTTTTGAAGTATTTCAATTAATATTGGAAAAATATTTGCATCTATAACAGCCTAAGAGATGAAATTGTAACATTTTACAACTATTAATAAAAATTTCAGAACACTTATAAGCTTAACTACAAGAATTAGTGATGAGTGTTGATATCAAAGCAAGGAATATTTTGTTTAGATGATGCCATACAAACTAGAAATGCTAAATTCAAATTCAGAACTATTCCAACATTGCACTGCAACGGCCATCAGAATGCCTTGGGGTTTTTATTTCTGTTTCTGGTGGACAGAGCACAGCTTACTGGATTGGCCCATTTAAAAATCATACAACACATCCTGAGTTTTTGAACTGAAGATCAAGCCTTGGAACAAAATTTTCAATTTTATTGAGGTCTGTGGTCTCCATCAAGAGACCACGTCTGTAACTGGAGACTTTACTACATGTTTTAAGTTACATCAGGAAATAAAATTTTTATCTCTGAAGCAGAAGGGGAAAAAATATTTTTGGAATATTCTCTTTTTCTGGAGATTTTTTCCAAAAAAATTTTTTCCAAAAAAATTTTTTTGGAATATTCTCTCTCTGGAGAATTCTCTTTTTTATTGATCAGAATCTTTTTTTAGATAGCTCCAGACACCTAGAACAATAGTTGGGATGCAGTAATTTCCACAAGAATACAACTCAGTGTTGATGACATCATGTCGGTCTTTTATCCAAGCAAAATATTCACCATTTCCAAACTGGTTCACTTTTCAGTGGACAAATTTGTAGCACAAATTGTGACAGCTATTTCTATTTAAAATAATATCTCAAAGTTTGGAAGAAAACATTTAGGTTAGGTAAAATTAGAGACAGGACTAAAACAAATAATACAGAGTCAGTGCAATATCCATTTACATCCTGTGAAGGAAAATCAAAGGAAGTAGTGAAATGAAAGCAAAACCAATCAACTAACAAATTCCCAGTCTTTACCTGAATCTGAGCTCTATTTCCTGCAGTGATATTAGAAACAGTCCAGCATGCTTCTTTTCTGATAGATTCCTTGGGACTACTAAGCAAGTGCAAGAGACACGGTAATGCAGAGCAGTTTAAAATCACCTAAAATAATTCCAATATTGAAAACTGGGTTGTACTATACATATATATCATCTTCTGCAATTTATATACATATATATATATATAAATAATATAAAAGCATTTTACAGAGGATTTCGCAACACATTTATGTTATACGAAGTGTCATATCCTGCAAAATTAAAGTGTTCAATGCTGTAACGTGAGCAGACAATCCAGCAATTTGACAACATTTGCCTTCAATTAAGTTCAGACCAAGGATTGACAATAGCAAAACTAAGTAAGGCGCTTAAAGCTAAAATATGATTAAGTCAGAGTGATTGACAAGTGAACATCTAATTTGTACAGTTATTAATTTTTTAAGAGATAAGGTTTTCCATTTAATTCTTCAGAAAAATCCTTTCCTCCAGAGCTCACAAATTATGCAATTAACATTTTTCCTTATGTTCTTTTTACACTAGTACTGTCAGCCTTTTAGAGAGAATAATTTTTAAGGTAGGACCTGTCTTCCTATTTCCTGCATTGCTTCAACATGACTGCCATGGCCTAAAATTAATAAAATAGATCTTTAGAATAAATTACATCAGTAAGGCTATCACATACAAATTCATAGAAAAATCAAGTATACACATAGCTCAGAAGTGAAAACTTTGACTGCCTTTAAGACTGAAAAAAGGGGAACCATAATAAATAACTGAACCCCCTGTAAGGAAGGATTAAAAACAAAAACCCAAAAAAGCAACAGTCAAAGTACCATACAGAAACAATGCAACCCACCACACATCACGCTGAAAAAAATGTTCATCCTTGCATTAACTTAATGCCTAAAACAGAAGCCCAAACTATCAAATCAACAACAGAGATTTCTAGAAAGCCTCTTTCAGTGATGTATGCAGATACCTGTACTGGACATGTATTTTGTCAAAGTTTTACAAAATTCTATCTTGCCAAATAATTTTTCTTAAATCAACTAGTCTTACCTGTGTTTGGATATCATCCCCAGTAACAATATTTCCAACTGCTCTTAATGCAGGAGACACCACCTTGTAATCATTATGCCTGGAGACAAATATTACATTGCTTGATATTACCAAGTGTTATAAGAATAATTTAGCATTTTCAGCAAAATATGGTTTACTTCAGGCGCTAAGTATTTAGTTATCAAAAACACTGTATTATTTACTGCACTTTGCTTGTTTAGCCAAATTTGACTACTGCACCCCACAACTGAATTGCTGATTCAAAGACTGAGCACCTCTGCAGAACAACACAACTTAGAGCAATGTGCTCAGCAGACCCACTTCGCCAAGGTCAAGTATTATTAAAGGCAATACTGCAACATGTGTCATTTAATATCCACAGAAACAGAGGGGGGTTATGAGGTGTATACTAAAGCTTAGTTTGTTTTGTAAGCAAAATTATCCCTTTGGTGAGTCAATAATAGTAGAAGCCAGCACACAAAGTCCATATTCAGCTGCCTGATGTGTGAGGGAAGGATATGAAACAATTCCCCTAGAGCTTCTATGGAAGAGTAAGCAATCCTCCCTCTCCTGACTGTTATAAAAACAAGCTTTTCACAGGGAAGTGTGCTGAGCTGTCTGTCCTGGGAACTTCTATCCCAGACCTACTCTGCAGCCCCATGTGAACACAGGGATTTAGTCTCCCTTTCCAGGAAAATAATGAACCACAACCCAAATATACTGGAACAGTTTAAAAGGGGCTCTAGCCAGCCTCTGGACTGTGAGTCCAAGAACTCTCTGTAAAGCAATTATATGTCCTAGAAAGGAAAATACAATAGTGAAATAAAATAAAAATAGTAATAATAAAATAGAAATTAATTTACAATTCTTCATTGGTCTTCAATCTTTGCCCTTCTATTCCTTCATATATATGAAATCCTACATTAAATTTTAAAGGAATATACAGGAATATTTTGGAGAAAACTTTTTTCACTGTCAATGCCAGGAATAATTGTAGGAGCCAAACAACCTAGCAAGTAACTTTAAAGATTTCAGACTGAATTCAGGTTCATCATTTTTCACAAAAATAAATTAAGATTTCAGGTGAGAAAACACAGCTCAATTTTAATATCAACAGTACTAGAGGGCATTTATTTGGTGAGATGAAGACTTACATAAGCAGCTCTACCAATCTTCGACACACTCCAGAATCAATAACAGCTTGAATTTTATCGTTGGGACCATCTGAAAGGTAAGAGAGGGCCCAGCAAGCATCTGCTAATACATCCGGGTCACTGCTAAACAACAGTCTTGATAAAACATTTAAGCAAGGAGCAACCTAGGTTAAACAAAAACATTGCATAAAATTAGTTGTTCCACACTTCTAAAGTTTCAGAGAACACTCTGCAAAGGCAAAAATGTGCAAAACTATTTCCTGCTCAAGTACAAGAGGTCATTAATGAATGAGGACCCAGGTGGAACACTTCCTGATTAAACCAGATATCCAGTTAAAAGCAGCAAATTGGATAAATTCTGATTCATAGCCTATTTATTGGGAGATACTGTATTATGTATATAATTGCTTAGCTTAAAAAAAATCTGCTTTTATAGGAATTACTGATACTTTTTTTAGTTATTCAGGGAGCAGAATCTCAAAGTAATAAAGGTTTGTTTTTTTGTTTATTGCTGGCTTTGTAGGAGTACTGGCAGTTATTTGTAATAACCAGCCTAGAGTAACTCACACAGCACCCACATTCGCTGAACCAGTGAAACAAGCAATGTCTCCTTTCGGTTCTCACTGCTGCTGCACCCTTTGGCCTTAATCTCTGTAACTTCCACACAGAGCCAAAGGAACCAGAGCACCTTAGCACCATTTGGAACCTGACAAGTGTCTGCTGCGCAGACTGGGAATCTCATATTCTTTCTAGATCTTAATTCTTTACCTTACAGGGGTTATGCAAATTCAGTCTCTATTATGTGTCCCAACTGCGGCTGTTGCAAAGGGCAAAAAGCAGAGGACTTACTCTTATCGGCAGGTGCCTATAGGGCATCCTTTTCCTGTGAGATTTTGTACTCAAGTCGCAAAAAATATCTTGGTTTTTCACTATCAGAATAAAACACTACTAAAGGATATAGGTGAGACAGAGTCATTGTGAGATGATCAATTAACTGACATCAGAAATCCCCATTTTTGTTAATATTTCTTCAAGAATTAATAAACAGCAATAACTGCGAGTTAGTAATTACTAACTCATGAGGCCAACTCTCTCCAGATTAACTTTAATGATCGTTTAACCTCTGTCTCTTCTACCAGAATATCCAATGTTCAGCTTTTTTTAAAGTCATTAACCTTACCAGAAATTAATTTCATACTGAAAATAACCTAAAACTCCTACTAGTCTCTACAGACTTTATAGCCACATACTAGAGAGAAGAAAACTAAAAAGGGGGAGAGCATACAGGCTCTCTTTGCTCTCTGTCATCATAGTCTGGTTTAACTGCATCTGACAGAGCAGAAAACTCAAAATTTTATTCATGCAGCATGCACTCACAATCACAGAACAAAAAAAAAAAATCGAGGAATCTTCAACTATAACTCACAATCTCTACAACAGTTCTGGAGAAAATACAGCCTTACATGGTTTTTAGTGCTGAATGTATAATTTGTCCATCTCTTCATACCAGTGTATGACTATTTGCAAAAGATTGTAGTCTCAAGTTTTTAAGTGGTATGATCTTATTGCTGATAGGTGCCAAGCAGATGATTTTTTCACAGATACAACAGATGGGCAACACTGTGTGATGACATTTAAAACTTAAAATGTATGTCTACATCCAGATTCAAAGATTATGTCTGTTATAAAATATTACAAATGTAAGTATTCTTTAGCTTTCTGATTTCTCAAAATTACTACTTTAATATACCTTACTGAAGTCTGGAGGTGGGTTCTTTCCTCTACAAAGATTTGAGAGTGCCCAGACTGCATTTCTAGTTGTTGTAAGACGATTTGAATTTGTTAACAACCTGTGAGAGAAAACAATAATAAAAAAAGTTAATTTCTTACTAAATTTAGGTAATTTTATGACTACTGTTAACAACAGAACATCAAGTAAGGAAGAGAAATTCTATTGGCCACTAGTTTGAATTTATCCTTTTATCTTACATGCTGAAACTATTTTCCTAAAATCAACAGAATCTGAGCAGATTATTTTGCGTAATTTTGGGATGTCTCATTCCCAAATCCCGTACATGCACATAAAGTAAACAACTGCTTATATGAAAAATCATTCAACTAAATCTTTCTGAAGGTCTTTAGAAGGGGCTCCAGGAGATGCAACCCTGCTTGGAATGAACTCTGATGTTTTCATTCAGTGAATGCAATTAATAATAATAAAAACAGTTCCATAAAAAGCTGTAACTTGGAAGTTCTCGAAAAAAAATTAACACATTATTTCTGTTTTTGCCAAATAGAACTTGAAAGATTCAACACCTGAAAAATCAGGCTCACTTTTGGATACATACCAAAATGTCTAAAATATTAACTCTTTAAGCCCTTGGTGAAGGTAATCATGTTCTCCTCTTGCATTCTAAGCTATTTCACAAATGTTTTAAGTAGTTTTAAGAGGTAATAAACTAAGCAATATTTGTGTTGTGTAAATTTTTCCCTGCAATGAAAATACTACGGCAAGCACACAGTAAATGCTGGACTGATATTCCTAGTGAAGAGAAGTCTTCTAGTGGAAAACAGCTCATGTAACAACTGCTCTGTCACTTCACCTCAGCAAGCCAGTAGATAAGTAGATGACTAGAGCTTGGAGCTACTGAACCAGAGGTGGAGAAAACAGCCTGTTGCCTAGGCAGATGGAACCATACAAATACGAGTGGGAATTAAATCATGTCTCCCACCCCATTTATTCAGAAATCTGGCAACACAGAGTCAACACAGTACAGAAATTTCATACCTGTGAAGTAACACTTTTCTCCTTTTGCAAACATTGAAAAGCTTCCAGTCATGGACTAATTAAAGATCTGCATGAAGCTCGTGTAATCCAAAACATTAAATTCTTTCTTATTACATAATTATGATTCTCATTTTAGAACAAAAACTTATATTCTTTTCAAGTAAATTCTAAGTTGAAGTTTTCATTTATCTATACATGTACAACATATTATAGTATTAATTTACAATACTTACTCCAAGAGAGGTGGCAATATTCCACAGTTCAAAACGAAGTCTCTGCATTCTGCATTATCACCAGCAATGTTTCCAAGAGCCCACACTGCCTTAAAAAAAAAAGCATCCAAGTGAATTTCTACATGCTTGCAAATCAACTTTTACAGATAATCTATACTTTTTACAGAAAATATTATAGAATAGAAAAAAAATCTATGAGGGAAAAAATAGTGACAGTAAATTTTTATCCTCCTGGAGGCAGATCAACAAACTAGTAGGCAAATGGGGCTCAAAGACTCTCTAACCGCACACACCCCAAAAGAGACACTCATAACAGATTTTTAAGTAGTTATAAAACCCTCAAGGAGACAGTTACCTGCTCCTGTACATCTTCATGTTCTGAACTAAGCAACTTAATAAAAATGGGAACAGCTCCAGTTTCAATTACAACTTTGGTGTGTAAGAAAGTTCCAGATGCTATGTTCGTCAAAGCCCAAGCCGCTTCAAACTGTTGAGGAACACAAACATAACCATGTTAAATGACTGAGCTGACATTTTAAAGTAAAACTTAAAATGACAACATGAAGTTTGACCTAAGAGTTTCAGAGGTTAATTTTCCAACTTTTTTCCTTTCCACTGAAATACAATTACTATTATAATACTTGTAGACAACAAAATACCTGGCATTGACAAAATCTCTATTTAGTATGAACCTTCAGTAAATACATTATTTTTAGGTTTTGGCCTACAGAACTAAAAAAGATTTCGAATCACTATTAATTGCTACAAATACCTTTTGTTTACTCAATATGAAGTTAATTCTTCAAGAACAAATGTCCATGAGGCCTAAGTCCTATTCCTATGGGGGAGCAGACAGAACTAGTTACTCCTACCATTAATTAGATATTTCTCAAAGACTTTCTAAATGGGTTTCAAACATGCTTTTCAGTTTCCTGTAATTTTTCTTAACGAAGATTTCAGCTGAGAAATACTACAGTACATTCAACACTTAATGAGACAGATTCTGCTCACAAATCATTGCTGATGATCTTAATATACCACTCCATAAATCTTCTTGAAAACCTCCTGCTTTCAACACCCAAGTTTTTGTCCAGCTGAATACATGACCCTAAAGACTACTGTGAAATTCACAAAGTCACACTTTTAGCAGCAATAATGAAAACATATGGCCTCAGTGGTGAAAAATAATTCTATTTGATTACTAAAAACCCCCACCAAACATGTGCCTTCCAAAGCTCTTTTGGAAGGTTTCTAACGCCAGTGCAAACCCCCAATCAGTACAAGCTGAACTCACTTGCAGAGTGTAATTTTCACTCCTCTCTAGAAATTTCACAAATCTCTGTACTACTCCTGGTTTTTGAATTACTTCATCTATAGGTGGATTAGGCTCTAGGGAATAAAAACAAACATATCTGTGTAAAAAGACCAAATAAATTACTATTTCAGCATGACAAAAACAACGAATACAATTTACAGATCTTATCATAATTTCAGTCAATCATTTTCTTTTCAAAAGGAGTCACAAACTTTTCACTTGAGAAGACTGCAAGATTTTCTGTGAGAAGTGCTACAATGTAGTGAACACCCTGTTACACATAATAACAGTAACACACACTATTATCCCTTTACACTTTAGTAACACATCACAAAACACTGTTCCTTCCACCAATAGCTCAAGTTGGTGGAAGAGAAATTATGGTTACTGGATACTATTTTAAAAGACCAAGCACACCTTTACCTATCATGCTATACACACACCAGCATCACCTGAAGACTGCATGTTTCACAGCCCCAAACAAAAACAAGTTACAACTCTTCTTTGCTGGTCATGTAATTTTTTTCCCCTTGAGTAGAGAATGGCAACGAGAATCTGAATCACTGCAACAATTAATCTAAGCATGTTAGTGCCCTGCTACTTACTGCCCTGGACACCTCAGTCAAAAACATCCTTGTTTTTCACTTTGTCTGAAAGACTTAAAGTCAAAATAATAAAGATTTCTGAATTTAGCCATTAGGTCAGAAAAGACTGGGCAGTTTCTTTATAAACAGAAGTACAAGTTTCTGTAAGATCTATTTTAAAATAAAACATAACTAAAGGTTAACCGACTAAGTATAATTCATAACAACACAGAAGGAAGAAAATGGAAAAAGCAGGCATGTTTACCTACCTTTAGAGAGCAATTTTCTGAATTTCTGAGTTGCTGTGAGTTGTTGATCAGGATCATCTGAAAAAATCATCTGTACCATATCTACCGTAATAACTTCTTCCTGAAAATTCAAGGAGGATTTCTTATAGTGTAGTACTACGCACACTAATAGATAACATTCTAAACACACTCTGAAGTATTTACCTCTGGAATAGGAACAGTAGAGCTGATGTCAGGATCCTGAATGGGGCTTTCTACCATGGATTCTTCATTTCCCGGGAGAGACACATTTCGGCGTTTAAACAGCTGAACAAAGGGGAAATTTTTCAGCGACATTAGGAGTATCATAGTATTTAATATTCAATGAGTGCCTCTTCATTTTCTGGCATACAAGCAAAACATTTACATCGACCTGTTCTCTTCTAGATACCTAACCTAAATTTTTATCTGTATTCAAGTACTACACTTAACAACTACTGTAACCAACATTCCTAAGAATATTACATTTGTACCTTTAGATAGAAATTACAGACTCTCAGTTTATTGACTAAGATTTCACCTGTAAGCATAGTAATGAAACCAACTATAAATCCTGACAGTTTTGTCCCTCTAGGTGTCTACAGACCCAGGTTTCTGTTGCTCTACATGCCCAAAACTGCCAAACAACTCCATGTTTACATCCAGCTCTATTTCAACACAAACCTAAACCAAGGCATTCTCTCCCCTGTTTGATGCACTTATGGGGTGGGCATAATTCTGGACAAAACCAACTACAGAATCCTCAAGGCAAGTGAGGCATAATTCCATTTAAACCCACAAAGGAAGAAGAAACAACACCCCACTTTTGGAAGACCAGCCATTCTTTCTAGCATTCAACAAGGACACAGAAGCTCTTGATTGAAAATTATAATCTTGTTTGGTCTTTCTACCAGTCACAATTTCTTCTGGAGCACAAACAGTCCCATCTCCCTATATAAATTCATTCTCAGGTCAGGAAGAGCTGAAAAACACTGGTCCAACAAACTAAGACTGAGCAGAGCATAACAGTAGTCTCATTGTTACAACAGTCAATATGGAAGAGGAAACACCCATTATTTTCATAATTTACTTAGGGAGCATTTACTAGAAAATACATAAACAAAACTTTCAGCAGGAACTGCAATGCCTTACCCATTCACAGGTAAGTGCTCCAGTACCACACCACTGTGGACTCTCACCCACTCTCACTCTCTCTGGCCCAAATAATTGAAATCCTTTTTTCCATGCACAACTTTTGCAGCAGGAGGGTGTGAATTCCCACCACTGGTCTGTAGACCAGAGCCTGGGACATTCTCTGGGTTGTGGGAGACAAACTTTAGACTGAACAGAAAAACAAACTATATTCCTTACCTTCCCAGCAAGAAACTACCAAACATTTTGCAAAGAGGAACTATGACAAACTATTAAAATACACAATATTCTATGTATTCTGATCACTAAAAATTCAATGAGAACAATTGCAAATGTTAGTATAATAGTTCAGGGACACTA
Organism: Cisticola juncidis; assembly: GCA_013400215.1. Taxonomy (NCBI): domain Eukaryota; kingdom Metazoa; phylum Chordata; class Aves; order Passeriformes; family Cisticolidae; genus Cisticola; species Cisticola juncidis. Next base: position 2,199,938 of record VXBR01008118.1, read on the forward strand.
ACTGGTAGCCACTTTATTAAACTTAGTGTAGAAGAGCTCTTAGGCAATTTGAAGCATGGTATCAAAGATGAAAATAATCCTCTCCCTTCCCACAGCAAAACTTTGACCCCAGCTCTAGCAGAGAATGCAAGGTTTCAAATTCTTTCTGGAAATATGAGTGCTCTTTTGGTCTAGTCTCACATGTTTAAACCTAGACTGCAGATTAAAATTAAAAGTCACAGGTCTCTCCTCTGTGTGCCCTAGTAACTTAAAAGGGCTTCTGTTTATTTTTTATGATCCTATTGAGAGGTGCCTGGTGCTTCCCACAATTGCAAAGAAAACAGACTTCAACCTGGCACTCATGGATTCCACTCCAGAGGATGAGTCTGCTCAAGTCCTTTCAGACAGCTCCACAGGCACTGAACAGCGAACAGCTCACCAAGATGCTTACCTGCTCTTCTCTTTTCTGCTTCCGAAGCTGGATTCCTTCCTCCTCTCTTCTCCTGCGCATCTCTTGGGGATTAAGAGCATTATTCTTGTAGCTTTTCATTCTGAAGTTATCTTTACCCGGGCTTGCCATGTTGTCTATTGAAAAAATACAAAATTACTCCAAAAGGCCAAACCTGCCATCTCTTGTACTACAAAAATATCTACAGCAGCACTATATATTTCTGCATCAGTTTACAATACCCAGTTCACCGACAAAAATCTTTAATGCAGAAATCACAGAAAACCTACGACTAGATAGGCATTTCCAAACTGCAGATTAAACTACAGTTCATCTCAAGGGTCAGATACAGCATTAAAGGGCATAAGCTACTGTAAAAAGAAGCTCTGCATCTTACAAGCAAACCAAAAAACAAAAAGCAAAGACACTAAGCTGCTGAATTTTGATTCTGTAAGCAAGCAATTTCATTCCTCCTCTCATAAAGATGACATTAAATATATTACAAATAAGGACAAACCCAAGAAAAACAGCTGCAGTGATTACTGCTTCATTTAATAGCTTAAGGGATTGTTTCTTTACTTTCACCATCTCACAAACATAACAGAATCCAAAGGGCTACGCTTTTCTTTCTTAACTGTGTGCAGGAAAATAATTTAAGGGTCAGTAGACCCCAGACAGGCATACCCTTTTTCATTTTAAACTAACAAAATTATTGTCTCACTCCAATTACTAATTCTTCTAATGGATTTAGAAGTTTAGAATCTGACTGACATGTCAGGTATATCAACTGTGGAAAGATAAAAGTGATAGTTCACAATTCTGTCACCAGAATGATCAGAGTGGAAAAGGATTTTAATAGCATGGTGCCTTTTGTTAAAGCTAGAACTGAAGCCTTCATCTGACAAACAACTGTCAAAAACAAGACTCTACACAAACTATCACTCATCTGGAATTCTACAAGGAGAAAACATGTAAACTACAGCTCCTGAGCTGAGCACAATTCTCTGGCAACTTCCATGCTGAGACGATTTGTTTTGGGGTTTTTGTTTGTTTTGGATTGTTGTTTGTTATTTTAAACTCATCAGTACCAAGGACTACTAAGCAATAAACACAAGCTATGAGAGGAAAACAGACTGCAGACTTAGGCTGACATCAAGACAACACCACAAGGACTCAGCAGCCTTTTTCATCCAAGGATTTGCTTCATAAGAATCTAAGCAAACCACTAACACCTCTGCACAACAAGGCTAAGTGTGCCACTGACTAAGACAAAATTCTAGCAATTCTCATGTAACTTTTTTTCCCAACAATGCTACTGGAGTATCTAGTCCTAGAACACCATCCCTTTCTTAATCGTCCATGCCTTGCTAATGTAGTTGTGACAACAAAACTATCAGGCCAAGAAATGGACTGAACAAGAAAAATGCACATTCAAAGTAATCCAGTCACCAGCTCTCTGAAGAGTTGTAGAAGGTCAACTGGAAATAGGGTCTCATCAAAACTGTTTTTAAAAAGAAATTTACAGCTTCAGTCCCCGCACAAGGCTTTTAATATAGCCATTATAAGGGCAAGAAGACTGGTTTCACTCTTCTGCATCTAGATCCAAGCAAGCCTGCACTTCTGTGCTACAAAACTTACACTCGTTTTAACATCAAATCCCTCCACACACTACATCCTGCATTGCACCCACTTGTTGTGCATAGTCTAAGACCTACTGTTTTTTCCCCTCCTTGTCTACATAAAGCTCACTGAACACGGCGGCTCGCTGTCCCTCCGCCCCCTCCCCGGCCGGACGCTGACCACAGGCTTCGCTCCGGCCCAGCCGCAAGGACTGAGCGGTCCGAGACCAGGACTGCCCGCCCTGTCAGCCCGGGAGGCCGGACACTCAGCCAGCCAGCCCGGCTACACACAGCGAGGAGCGGCGCTCTTCACTCAGGTCCCCAGCAGAAGGGGTGGAAAGTTCACTTCACCTGCAGCAAGGCAGGGACGGGAGAGGACGCCAGAGCTCTCTTGCCTGAGGGAGCGGACACCCCGTCCCAGCCTCGACCGAGCTGCCATGAGGGCAAT